>VDFB02363959.1:0-40030 GCA_007258455.2 Sequoia sempervirens | reverse complement strand
CCCTAAAAACAGGATCTGGGCCCCTAAAAGATAGGGCACCTATTTGAAAAAGTGCTCCCTTCTCCAGAGAGAATTTTAATGATTTTCCTTCAAATTTTCACTTTTCTTAAATTCCTCTCAAAGAACATAACGACATGACACTAACAATAACCCATATTTAAAAACCCTCTAAAGATGACCTTTCCTCGACATCACTTTAACAAGATTAAGACTCAAGCAAAATGCCTTATAGAAGCAAAAATTTTGGTTTTGGGTACAAATAATTTTATTGATTTTGTTACTTCTTCCTAATATTGTGTTTGAAAATGATAATTTTGCTAATTCATTGTGATTGATCAAAACATGGCATATGAAATTGTATTTACACTATTGAACCTATGAAAAACTTTGGACTGAGATATGGGTTGATACAGGACTAGGTCACATTCACACTATGGTCTAGGGGAACCTTTTTCGCTACATGATTGGGTCCTCCTAGATTATCCTCCACTAGTCCAACATATCACACTATGATCTTGTTTTTAGTTACTACATTTGAACAAGGGGTTATGCTAAAAGGCATGGTAGGGTCTAGTGTTGACTTCCTTTATGGGAGTTGAGCCCCCTTTCTTGATGATACAAAATATGAAGACATACACACAATCAATGCAACATCTAGGATGCTTTTGATTAAAGGGTAAATAGGTTTTAGGTTTTATAAGGATCCTAAAACCCAATTACAATAAAATATCAACAAAAGAACAATTGACCATAAGCAAAACAATCCACAAGAAACACCAAAGTTTGAGAAAAATACAAAAACAACTACAGAAGTCATAAGCTTGGGGACTAGTTACAACTTACTTAAGTTTTCAATTAGCCTCTAAATCCTCTCAACTTCCTTAAACTTTCAATGGCCTCTAACTCCTCTTTATAGAAACTTTCATGTAGCTCAATGAAGTCTAGCATATCCTTTTATTCTTGCCTTTTTTATCTTGCTTCCTCTTGTCCTAGTATTGGGTTTGACCTTATCATTTTTGTCAACCTATAGAGGAGAAGCAAGGTTACCATATATATTTTTCGTCTTTCACTCAATATTTTCAGCCCCATAGCACCATTCTTGATAGCACATTTACTAACCTCTAATACTCTATTTAGTTTTCCCTTTATTTCCTTCATCTCCTACTCCAAAGTGACTAATTTGGGATTGTGTTCATCCCTCTTCTTTTTGTGGCTATCTTCCACGTAATCTAATATTCTTGTATTATCTAGGTGCTTTACCTCTAGCTTGGAAACTTTAGGTTAGTAGTTCCAATTATGGAAGATAAGTCTATTGTCCTTAGGATTCATCTGCCTACCAATCCTCTATTTATCTCAACATGGCCATCTTTATGTTCCATCTATTGATTTGAACAAAAAATACACTTTTTGAGGGTTCTTTGAGCTTCAAAGGCCTCTTGAACCAATCTCATGTATAATCAAATTAACCGCCTTCACTATATCTTGTAGAGAAGTGGGTTCCACCTTGGGGATGGCATACAAGTCAGTAGTTTGAACCTCTAGAAACAAACCCCCAATATTGGGTTGAAATAGGGAACACAATACATTTCCCTTTCATGTCTCTACTCTTCTTTGACTTAGTAGCACATCCCTCTCCAATGTCATTCTCATGCACATGCCTTTACTTTTTGCTGCCCTCACCCTTTTTCCTTTTAATATGTCTCAATCCCATACCATGGCCACCCTTTACCAACATACCTTGAGTCCTTGCACTAATGTCCATTAAGGAAGGGAAGTTCATAGGGCTAACTATGATGTCACTTGACTCAACAAGCCTTGTTGGGTCCCAAAACCACAACTTCACTTAGAAAAACTTTCAATTTCAAGACTAGGGTTGTCGTTATGAAAGTAAACCCTACTTATCCATAGATCATGGAGGGTTGAAGGTCAAATCTATGAGAGTGGGTTTTCTTTCCTACTTTTGAGTTCAACCTAGACTTAGCAGGATGTTCCTAGAGGTTTGATAAACAAAATAGCCAACCAAAAATGGTGATTAGTAAACCCAACCTATTGACTTGACTCCAAATATTGTCATTGAGCCAAGAATAATTAACTCACCAAACACCTCTATATAGTTGTTTTGGTTGTGCAGGCATGAACCACTTGAAATGAGTTCATTTAAGGCTCCATTAAGATTGATTCCCTAGTTAAAATACAAGATCATGAATGCATAATACTGAGTTTATTCCTAAACTAATGATCAACGGTTTTCATTTGTTTTGAAGATGTGAAATAGGTCAAATGGATCCAAGATTGGTGCTTATCCAGTTGGGCTATAGAGTCACAAATAGTAGGAAGGAAAATAATGAATGAAAACATCAAAGGACTCATTGAGGCATATATACTATCACATTATAAGTATTATACAAAAAACATTCTTAAGAATCCAATTGAATTGTATAAATCCACATGAAGAGAACAGATAATTATTACAATGTTTGTTATATTTTAAAATTTCGTCACATTATCAAATTCTCAATACATCCATATCAACAACTATGACAAGAGAAAAATTTAACATGAAGTTAACATTCCCTTGAAGATATACAAACAACTCTAGAGATACTCTAAGCACAATTTACCAAATATAATTTATCTTTCAGATGTTTCAAAGCCTCACCCAATTTCTATAGCTAGATGTAGCATAATTGTATCCCTAGAATATCTCTACACCTACAAAGTCTAGGATCATCATAGAAGAACCAACCTCTCTACCAAATGATAAAAAAATATCTTTAACAATTACATGGCATCAATCATAATCATAACATTTTAGCACACATCAAATCAATGGCTAATAGAAGCTCATGTCCAAAATCCCCCAAAATGGATGTACCAGATGAAGTAGGGTACAATGTGGTAGCTGAAAGAGTGCCATTGAATTCATGGTGATTCAATAGGGTAGGTAGAAAAGTTTTGTGCCATTCTCATTTGACACCCGCAATGTTTGAATATATTGAAATATTCTCCATTTAAAATTATCAATCTCCCTTTGGCCTTTACAAATTTTGAAATATTTTCTATTTACTTTATTGGGACATAATTCCCCTCTCACCACACAACTTCTCAATGAATTTATCTGGTTTATGAACCAAATCGGGCTTGAAAATGGTTCTAGAACCCTTCAAAATTCTGACAATCACATCACCATTCCCTTGTCCATGGAAAACTCTCAAAGATTTCAAAACTTGGGCCAAACAAACACATAATTATTTGTCTTACAAGAAGGAATTTCCATTGTATTCCAACACTTGGGATGGAGTCATGCATAGCCATGACACTTCGATAAATAACATTATACATCCTTCAAATATGTCGATCAAGAAGAGAGAATCTACCACCTCAACATTTTGACAAGAACAATGCAATTCATTGTATCAAGCTCAATTGAAACAAATATCATCTTCTTTGACCTTTGTTAGGCCTACTATTAGATGTTAGACCTTTCTATTAGCCGATACCCAGGGATGGGAGTATGGAATATCACAAAACTCTGACATACACACGTATATTAGACATCCTCTAACATTGATATTTGGTACGAGAAACTAGACCACCTTGAAACTCTGATGAGAACCCTTTGAAGGCTCATGCTAAGTCCCAAGGAAATGAAGGGGGAAAAAAGGAAGAAGACCTTGTTGGGGGAAGGGGGAGGGGAGTAATACACCAATAAATTCCCATCAAACTAAAATATGGGAAAAATACATCCCAGATCCAACATAAAATAATTTCTCAATTTCAATCAAAGTTCTAATAGGACTAACATTTTTTATGCCCTTCTACTTGACATATTGGATAAGGATTTTTTTTAATTTCAGATGATTATAGATTAATATAACACATCTAGGATGTTAATTCCAATGTAATGTATATACTTTATGATTATATGAAAATATTTTTTTATCACATGTTCTAATGACGAACTTATGAACTAGAATCACCTATAAATACAAGATCCTATATGCTTAATTTGAGGTGTTTAAAATGTAAGCCAACAAAGTAATTATCGTACTCCAAAGAAATTAGCACTGGGAGTGGAAAATTTGAAGTTTTGAATTTTATAGACTAGGGCATGGCACAAGCCAATCTAAGAGACAAGATCACATATACAATCTAGTTTAGGAAGGTTGAAGTCCAAAGTGCAAATTGGTTTTGACTAAGGAAATGATAAAGCTATTCTATGTGAGAGGTCTAGTGCTATGGCTAGTTTGTGTGCGAAATAAGACAAGTTGCATACTATGACAATACCAAAATTAGGTGGAAAAAAAGTGTAAAAAGGATTAGGATTCACTTTTATCCCAAGCTGCATTTGGTTCCCACTTTGGTGTGGATTTTGAACCACATGAATCATCCATGTCAAGTAAGATATGCAATAAATGAAATGTCAAACAAGTCAAGGATATAATTTATGAAAAATTCCCCTTGATTCCTCATATATTTGTTAGCACAACATTCTCCATACTTGCACATTAAATGATAGAATAATATACAACCTTTAAAAATTTGCAATCACTATAAGTGTGAAATTAGATAATGTGTAAAGGTGATGTGTAGTGTATTCAATGTGATTGTGGATATATGAGAATTGTCTAATGGTTACCTTTAAAAATTTACAATCATTATAAGCTAGAATTTATGACACACACAAGAATGAATCCATACAAAATTGAGATGAAAATGGAATAATGTTGCATAAATAAATCATGAGGATGAAATGAAACTAATTCCCAAATTTAAAATGCAGCAATTAAAATGATTTCACAATTTCATTCCCAAAAACTTTTATGCACAAAAAATAATATAATATTTAAAAAGTTGCAACTAAATTGAATATAACAAATTAATTAACCATTGTGTTCAAATAAACACAAGAATTTAAAACAACATTATTGCTCAAATAATTTATCAAGCATTAATACTTATCTTTTGAAATGTGCAAAAAAGTCCCAACGATTGTTGGAATGGACCCTGGTTCAACCTCTTCCATTTGTGAGCAATCTAGGAGGCAAAAGCATACTTTATCACTCTTCACAATGTGTTGGTTCCTCTGGAACAATGCTCAACACTTGTGGAAAACCATGCCCTGGCCAGGACCATCCTAAGTGCACCCTATTGTACCCCAGGTTGGACACATACTATAAATGTGCCCCTTCTCTATCTTACTCACAACCTGCTATCCTAGAATCCTATTCCCGCAATGTCCAGTGTCTTATTATTTTCCTCCTTTTTCTCCCTATTACTTTCCAAGTATCACATGAATGCTTATATAAGCCTTAAGGGGTGGTTTCCAAACCATCACACCCTTTCACAAATACTACATTTAATAATTATTTAAATAAATAATTATGTTTTTTCCTTCTTAAGATAGTTTTTACACATATTCTTCATTAATATATCTTTTAATCAAAGGATCATAATATCCTTTATTCTCCCTTTAATTTTAAAGGGTTATTTCATAACTTTCTCCTCTCTTGGGGAAAAAGTCACATAATAATTCTCCCCTTGTAAATTAGTTGTTCTCCTCAATAGCTTATGAGATGCATCTACATCACAACTTAGAAAACACATAATCAATAATTGAAGAAACTAATATTCAATATGACTATTCTTCATAATATTTATATATATATTTACTTCATCTATATCCTTTTCTTCTCTTAATTCGTAGATATCTCCCTTTTTCAATTGTATTTTAAGTTAACAAGTAATCACTTTCTTTCCAATGACAAGAGCTATACATGCATACATATTAGGAATTTACAATCAAAGAAACTAATGGTATTTTATGTGTTTACTCACATATATTTAAACCTTACCAATTTGTTCTCATATAACCAATTTTCTTTAATATAGATATTTTAATCACTTACATGTAACTTCAACATTACATTTACAAAATTATTATTGTGTGTTGACATAACACATACCTGTGAAATGACATACATATCCCATACTATGTAGTTACTCATCCTTGAACTAGAAAATTGATATACTCAAAATATATTCTAAGATGATAATCATGCATTCCAAACTACATGAGTATCCTCTTTTTCATACATCAAGTATAATTGAATGAAAATAAATACAATAGTTTATAAGACACATGTACAAAGTTATTGGGTTGATAAAGTCCAATAACAAAGTATAATAGAATAAAATATGGTAATCTTTCTAGGCATCTTAACATGAATAGAACAATATTTAATTATTAACATGCATAGAGTACTTCATAGAGAAACATTGAAATTAATCATTCCTTTAATGTAACCAAAGTGCACCCATCTAGAATAAAACTATAATGCACTTGATATCTACAGATAGCCCCCCCTTATTATTTTTGACACATCAAGGCCCATGTTCCATGAGATAAGACTGATTCAAGGCTATATAAAGTGGGAAAATCTATATTGAGATACTACTTGACAATTGGATTATATAAATTTGAAGACTTACTTGTTATTAAATATTATGTACGAACACCTTACGTCCTTATGATAAATAATATGGATACATATGTTTATGTGATAAGAAAAGGGTGGGTAGATCACCACAAACCTCTTGAAGGAAAAGTTAGGCTTAATTATCATTCCCATAATTAATTCTAAAGTGAACTATTACATCAGTTATCTTATGAAGAGTTTTTGTAAAGAATGGGGGAATCACTTAAGTAGGATTTTACTACTAGTTCACAACTTATATGTTGAAATATGAGCCATAATATTAATATCATAGAATCCACAATCTTCAATACTAAGTTAGATATTGAAAGTCTTGTTTAATTCTTAAAATATCATGTTCAATACATTTAAATTCACAATATTCAACGAATGGTAAATCAAAACATCAAGAACCCACTAGGTATAGGTAGGAGATCACTATGATCTCACATCTATGACACAAGGTCATGATTAGTCTAGACATAAAAAATCCAATTGAGTCCATTATAAGATGAATTATGACCCAAAGGTTCATTATGTATATTAAGTAAGATTCATTTTAGGATGAGTTATATAATAGTCATCTTCATGTGAACTATCATGGTGTTTACTTGTATGTTTATATAAAATGATCAAAATACAAAATGTGGATTTAACTAAACATTAATCAACTATTTTCATTTTTATGTCTAAATTATCATAGTTACAAACAACTAACCCTTCCAAAATTCCATAGGGAATGGTTTCATACTATTTAAGATCAAGAAACACTATAGTATTCTAAAATGATACAACCATATATCTATTATGATTTAACCAAGAAGCTAAAATATAGTGCAGATCAAGAATAGGTGTTAATTTTACAGCTATGTGCTATTTCAGGAAAAATAATTCAAAAGGACTTATTCCAATAAAATTTAATGTGACAACTCATATTTGGTCAATCTAACCCATATATGTGGCATAATTATACATAACCATTTTCCCACTATGAAAGTGTGTATTTAAAAAATTTAGAGGTGGTTTCTCCCCTTGTAAAAAGTTTACATGTCACCATGTTTGACCTTAAAAGAACCTATTTGGTTTCATATCATATATTATACTATTCTCATCAACTCATTCCAAAAATGATGTCATTTTAAAAATGTGAGTCCAAGGACTTGTGGGTTATGGGCCCCCAATGTGACTTATGTTTAAACAAATCTAGATGTTGATTTTGAATAAACATACCAAATATAGTAACACAAAAATAACTAAAAACTAGTATGAAAAATATAATTTTCACGTAAAATACTAATACATTGTCTTATTTGAAAGACATTTTTTTCTATAAAAGGGTTTTACCCAAATAAAACTATGAACAAGAATGGACTTAATAATGCTAATATTTCCATCATAGTAACATTTCCATGCCATAAACATCAAGGTTGAAATGCCACTTCCTGAACTCAAACTTGGATTTCTATAATGAGAACCTAATGATTTAACCATTTGCACCAGCCCTGTTTGACTTCCAATTCTAGATTCTAATTTCTTAAATCAAACATGAGATTATTGAGGGTCATTATGGTAATGGTGATCATATTAAATTTCATCCATATTAACTTAAAAAATGTTACTAGAAAACCATAAAGAATTTTCAAGTATTTGCATCTTAACAAAGCCAAGAACATCAAAGTCATTAATATGAATCAAAGTTTACATTCCAAAGAAACTCTTATTTAGATATTATGAGATCCTAGTGTTTAAACATTCTAGATTAATTTTTTTTCTTCTTTCATCTTCTTATTATTATATAAAAATTCAACATCTTATTATTATTATATAATACAATAATTTGTTAATCTCTAAAATCTAAATAATTTGCAAACCATAATACATTATTAATATAATTTAGAAGTTCAAACTTCCAAGAAAAATGATGTCAATCTATCTAGTTGTGCACCCTAATACCTGCCTAAAATCATTCTGCATTTTTTGTTAATCTATTATTATTACTACATTTTTTTGCGTTTCCTTTCTAGCTTAAAATGAAAAGATAAGTCGAATACCCTATATTTGTAACGGATCAATATAAATTGGAGTTAGGCGGCGGCCCATCTGATTTTGCCTTCTCCCCCTATTGTCATTCATCTCCTGTCATAAAGTAGCTCATCATTTGTCAAAATCCGTTCAGTTGGCTTTAAGATCACACACGCCTTTGATTTGCTTAGGTGGCTTAGTGTGTGATCTTTAAGCCCAACCAATTTGAATTTGGTTTGGTTGATGCAACGATGATTGAATTGCTCATTGACATGCTTAATGGATAGTTTAGGGGAACGTAAATAGGCAACAGATTGAATGGGCCCATAAGAGCCACCTAAGCAGTCAAAGTCTTAGTGTGTGATCTTTAAGCCCAGCCTAATTGGACATTTTTTCAGGTTTGCTTTAGGAGTTTTTGGGAATGTTATCCCCTTTCAGAAGAAGATTTCAAGGATGCAATTATTGAAAACTATTGCTTTGCAAAAGTGTTCAAGTGATAAATGAAAATGAAAATAAAAATTTGACTAACTTGAGCACAAATAGAGCTTTTGAGTGATTTCTTTGGAAAGGGGTGTCCCAGTCAAGTGTTATCTCCAAATACAAACAATTTGGATGTTATAAGTGTACAGTGTGATTATGGGTGGGAGAACAGAGGACTTTTGGTATATGTGACAAAGAGTGCAGAATCTCCCAATGTTCAAGTTGTGGAGAGACTTGAAAATGAAGATTTAGCAAAAGTGGATGTTAATGCTCGACTTTAACTGAGTGATGTTGGACAGAATGTCCAAGGCAATTTCTATCTATAAGCATAAATATTTTGAATGTTTTGAACAGAGGGTATGATTCTGTGCAAAAGACTTGTAGACATGTAAAATTGACTTAACACAACTCGACCAACTCAAACATCTTGCCCATTCCCTTTAATCAACTCATAATGTCTTTTGAAACAACTTGGAATCAACTCATAACGCATCAATCAATTCAAACGCCTCTAACAACTCAATCAACTCGTAATGTCTTGAAACATCTCATACATAATCAACTCAATGTCTCAAAACATCTCATAATCAACTTCAGAACATCTCGAAACGTCTCAAATCATCCCACAATCATCAAACGACATATGAAACCCTAATTTCCTCTATTAATTGAATAATACAACATTATTTAATTAATTCACTTTTTCATCATTCTTGACAAATTAAATAAATACTGTTTATTTAGACAGTCTTTAAAACCTCTAATTCTACTATTAATTAAATAAAACAACGCTATTTGATTAATTCATGTTTCATCATTTCGACCAATTAAATAAATTACATTTATTTAATAAAGTCATAATCTAATCTTATTTTGTCCTAATTAGTCAAATAACGCCAATTATTTGATTACGTCACTAATCCACCTTATTCCTCTAAATTAATTGAATTATTAAATCATAATAATTTAATTATGACACTTTCCCTCCAAAATTTGAATAATCAAATAAACTATTCAAATCATTTATCAAAAATCAAATCAAACTAATGCAACGCTATTTGCAAAAGTCAAAGTTGATTTGGGCATTCAACTCCAAAAATGAATGAATTAATTAAATCAATTAATTTTTATTGCTCACCCACTTTTTGATTGAGAAAATCATGGATTGCTAACTAAGCAATCTAATTTTGCTAACTAACAATCTAATTTTGCTAACTCAACCATCTATTTCCTAACTAAAATCAATCAATTGCTAACCGATCAATCAATTGTTGACTGATAAATCTAAACCCTAACTAGCCAATCTATTCTTCAATCACCCAAATTCTGCAATCAACTTTGCACAATCTTCTCATGTCTAAATCCTCTCAACACATTTTGACCGTTGATCTAGATATTCTCCAACGCGATCTTGGTCGTCAATTCAAAATCACTTTTCCTATATAACAAACCCCTGTCCTCACAAATATGGATTGGAGAATCAACATACTTTTGCAATGAAGTGTTGTCACAATCACCATTGATAGAGCTTCAACCTTTTTCGATCAATCAAGCATCATTCATCAAGCTTTTGCACACGAACAATGAAGGCTTTGCAATGATATGAACAACCCAACATCGTGCAAATACACTCCAACATGGGATGGTAATCTCTCCTTTTCTTTTGAATTCATTGTGTTAATCTTAGGATTTCATTTTGTAAGTTCAAATAGCTTAGATTGTTCATTTCATGAGTGATGGAATAGGAATAAATTAAGAGTTTTTGGATTAGATAGATACTAATTTCAATTTTCAATCTTGATCTTGCTTTGCATTCTAATGGATTCTTTCCCCTTCACACAAGACTACATGTTTTTTGGAAAATACTTTAGAGCATGCGAATACTAGTAATGTTCAAGCTCCAAATGAGGCTGAAGGATAATATTTTGTAGAAGTGAAAATGAATGAGACATTAAGTGAATGGTATGAAAATGACTGCAGTTTGATTCTAGCAAGAGATTTGTCTGGTTGGACTTAGCTGAGATGTTAATTTTTAACATCTCGCAAGGTGCAAATCAATAGCATAAGACTACATAGAGCCTCCCTTCTACAGCTTCCCCATTTTTTCATTCCTCTCACGTCTGTCTGAAAGGAGAAACCAAATCAAGTCCTTTGCCTATATATTTACACTATTGTCAAGTCGCTTTCATACTTTGTCATCATTTAATGTCAACCGCAAATTACAATTATGAGTCAAGGTAGAATGACTAAAAAAATTTGAAAAAGCAGCGAATGAAAACAAAAAAAAATCTACCATCTAGATGAAATCATCTCCAACCCCACTCGACCATGCTACACCATTGATAAACAAAGTGAACTGGGTTCACTTCAAATAGGATACGCCTTCGGCGTAATTTGGTGTAATTATACAAATATGACTTTAACTAATTTTAAATTGATTTTAAACCATTTCCAAATGTTAAGTATTTGGGATAAGTAATTTCGCATTTTAATATTTAACACAAATATAATTAGTTTATCACATTATTACCATTGTGTTCTAAAAGTAGCCCAACAAATAACAAATGTAACTCTTGATCCTTTGCTTATTACAATAGAATCTAAAAATATATGCAAAATAGACTATTACTTCATCAAATATAACAATTATCTACCGTGAGCATACCCAAGATCAACAACAAATAACATCAATACAATGAAGCTCCATTGCAAGTGAGGTCATCCTCTAACCTTTGAAATCAAATGGATTTCATCCTCTAATCTCTAATAGATCTATGGGTTTTCATCCTTAGATCCACATGTTTGAACACAAGAGCTCAAAGTAGATTTTGAAAGGAGTTTGAGTAAGTTTATATGATAATCACAGATGGAAACATTCACTTTTTTATCCTCCTCACATAGAACAAGTCATCCACCATGTACACCTACAACTTCAAACTTGAACAATGATCATGGGTGGGAAAGATTTTATTTTGAAAGTGGTACACCAAAAACATACTACTAGAAACAATACATGTTATGGGAAGTTATGTTGGGGGATGAAAGGGGCGGGGGGGCTAGCTTGATTGGCTAAAGCATCCTATTGTGGGGGGCTACCCGATTCTTGCAATCTTATAAAAAAATGTTGGCAAACGAAAAACATAGGAAGAAATATCAAGGATCAGGGATTGGCCCTATCATAGACTCAAACTATAAGACAAGGCAATGAGGATCGAGCAATAGACGTGCTGATAAGGTAAATTCTAAAAGTCTTAATAGGGAGAAGGGAAGAGTGGAGCTAGAAGAAAAAACATACTCAAGAAGGGAAAACATGCAACAGATGGAAAAAAGGAAGACATTTGTATGGACTCGATATGTATAAACCTAGATTCACTGAAAACAGGACATGACAAGTATAAAATTGAGAGCATAAAAATTCTAAATGTGTGTAATCACTTCCCTCCCTAAGTCAAGAATACTTGTGCACTCATATTCTTCAAGTTATACAAGTGGTCCTTGGTTGAATGGTCCATTTGACAAAGTTTACATGACATCTTTTTGTGATAGTTAGCCTTGGTGTATTCCTCTATCTTGCAATCCATACACCATATCTTTTAGTTTCTTACTAGACTCACTACTCTACTTTAAGCTCCGTCATTTGTAGCATCTCTTTTTGGAGGGCTTAAACCAATCCTAGTTCACAATTATCACTTGCATCAAGGTTACCATTGTCTTCACTTTTTCTTCTAAAGAGGGAGGACATTTTGCTTTCACTTTCAATGTCCATTGTTCAACGGTATGCCTCCATGTAAGATGAAGGTGGCACAACCTTCATCTTTCATTGCAATGATGTCATGAAACATTTAATGAACCAACATTTCTTGAGTTGGTTTACCATTTTTCAATGGTATGCCTCCATGTAAGATGAAGGTGGTACAACCTTCATCTTTCATTGTAATGATGTCATGAAACCTTCAATGAACCAACATTTCTTGAGTTGGTTTACCATTGTTCAATGGTATGCCTCCATGTAAGATGAAGATGGCACAGCGTTCATCTTTCATTGTAATGATGTCATGAAACCTT
Organism: Sequoia sempervirens; assembly: GCA_007258455.2. Classification (NCBI taxonomy): domain Eukaryota; kingdom Viridiplantae; phylum Streptophyta; class Pinopsida; order Cupressales; family Cupressaceae; genus Sequoia; species Sequoia sempervirens. The sequence continues at coordinate 26,987 of VDFB02363959.1, read as the reverse complement.
CAATGAATCAACATTTCTTGAGTTGGTTTACTTCTCTAATTTTCCAAAAGTTCACTTGAGCCTACAATTATATGTTCTTGTGTTCTCATGCTTACCTTGTCTAATGTCTATTTCTACAACAATCTCATTGTCATCCAAAGGTTATTCTTAGTGTTTCCCATGTATTTCAATTTGTTGGCTCAATATTTGTGTAAAAATCGATTGTCACTACCCTAAGGGTGGCTAGAAATGAGCTCAACCAATGGGCTGAATCAATCTATCCATTCACCACCCAAAGTGTTTCATGTCTGGTAATGCTTGATTAGATCTTTACTAACACCAATAAATTTTGGCAACTTCTACCTTTACACTCACACTGGCTAGTGGAGTCTCTATTGTTCATCCTTGATGCAAATTTATTGATCCTTATCCTTGAGAAGCTCAAATTTGTACATCTTTGTACTCACTAAACACTCTTGACACATAAAAATCCTTGACCCTACAAGAGATTTTGATGATCCATAAACTAGTATCACCCTCAAGGTCCCTTCTCTCCGCTTCAATTGTTTGTCCTACTAGTTTTAGCCCACCTTCTTTGATTAGTACTTTTCAATACCAATAATATTATGCAAAGATACTTCTTTTTGTTGCAACGAAGTCCTTGAACCCCATCTCACAATGAAAACTTCAATCATTTGAAAACTCTGACTTTAACTTTTGGTCAATAAGGTTTGCGATGCCTTCTTTGAGAAGAGGAATTTGCCTAGAAACTTCAACGCACCAATTCTCTATAAGTTTTTTCTATAAAGTCAGTCAGATGTAAAAACTTTCCTTTGCATACACGACTCCAACTAGCACTTGTAGTTTGGCCTGCTCTTTCCGATTCAACTCCAATCATGCTGATGGATTTTATTTAACTACAGCTCACAATCTCCTTTAATCTTGTTACTCCACAGAAGTCTCAACAATCCTCCGATTTCTTGGCCTCTGCTTCGACTAGGTGTTTGTTTTCTCCTACCTCTATTTTTACGAAATGCCATTGTGCAACAACATCAATCTTCTTCCTCTTAAGAGCTCCTTTCGTCATGTATATTTGGATTATTAGCCGATAGGCTATATATAGTGTGAGGTTTCAGCCGAAACCTGTCTCACAACTCCCTTCTGCCGGTATACAGCTCCCATCCATCGGTATACTGTCTTTTTTGCATCAGTTTTAATTCTTCTGCAATCGGTATACAGTCTTTGTCCACCGTGGATTAGATTGCAATCTTTGCAATAAATGTGAAGATATTTCGTCGGCCATCCCCGCCGGACGTTTATGCAGAAATTCGCGTGGCTTTTGCTCTTTGTACTTCTGAAGCGTCACAGACTGTTTTTGTTAGCACCGCTGATTTATATATCAGGAATGTTGCTTTACATGGGGACGGTGTCCCTTGATGCTGGAGAAGTCGTCAGGCATCATTTGCGCCGGGATCTGTGAATAGAAGCCCGAAAGTTTTGAAAAATCTCTGGCCTGCATTGCAAATTGATAACGAGACAGAACACAATTTGTTGTCTGATATTTTGATGCATTTTCTTTCAATTTCTCTGAATCAACGAAAACAAACAACAGAAATTTTTGAAATAATTTAGGTTTTGGTTTTCTGAGAATTTTGAAATAGTTTAGCTGGCATTTTTTCTTCTTCGTAAGGGGAAGAAGTTTAAAACAGACGGAGAGACCCAGAACGGCAATTGGGTGTCCCAATGCATTTCAGATCTTTTCTTATGAGACAAGAGAGGAGCCTTCACTTTTTCCTCCAGACAAAAATAACTCCCTTGAAGTCTCTCGCAAGCGGATGACGTTGGAAACAAAAAGGCACTCTACTGATGATGAATCTTCAGAATGTCAAGCTGGTAGCTTTCCAATACTCGGTTAGAGCAGCAAAAACTAATGACAGATTCAAAGCTCACAGCTGTGAAGGCTGAGATCTCCCAGTTGTTGGGTCGAAGGATTTTTTTGGAAACTGAAAAATCCAGATAGGTAGCAGAAAAAATTTGCTCTAGAGAGCGAAATAAAGCTGTTGGCACAAGAGAAAGAGGAAGTTGCGGCAAAAAGCACCAAGCAAATCTAGAAAAATCAAAATTGCAAGCTGAATACCTAAAGCAGGTCGAACACAATAAGATTATCAAGAGAGAATTGGACAGGTTGAATAGGATTTGGTACTAGTATTTTACAAGTACCTTGAGACTCAGAATATCATTACTAATCATCATATCAGAAGGGCAATTAGTGAATGCTATGTGATAGAAGGCAAACCCTATCATGCCAATTTTCTAAAACCTTAATAGCTTAAATGGGAATAGGTATGCTTTTCTTTCCTTTTTTATGAAATTTTGCACAAAGTTAATCAAAAGACTGCATTATGTGAAAGCTTTTTGGACAGTTCTTTCTCCTTGTAATCACCAAACTATTTAGGTATCCATGTTCTATATTTGTTTCAGGGACATATGCTGACCACTCAGGCAATTGAGTAGCTTCAGTGACTGGAAAGTCCTCTAATCCATGTAAAATATTTTGATTAGCTTTTGTGATCAGAAAACCCTCTAATCCATGTAAAACTGTTTGACTACCTTTTATGAGCAGAAAATCATCTAAATCATATAAAATTGCTTTTCCATATATCCACCAGATGCACCTCCATCCGATACATGAATACTAAAACATGCTCAATATGCCCCAGGATTTTATAGTCCAGACCAATCAGGTAACCATGTTCTATTGTGGCTTCCAGAATGTCCTCCGGCCACTTAGATTACTGCATAAGATCTACTGGCCAGTAAATTCACCTAATAACATAAGATTACTTTCCATATTCCCATTTGATTTCTTGTTCCTTCTCTTCATGGTGTGGATTGGATTCTGGAGATGAAAGGACCGCTCCTTGAAGGAGAAGCTATAACTCACCACCCTAGCCATATGAAAACCCATGCCACTTTCATAATAGTTGCAGTCAACTGAAGGAGTTCTTCAATGAAGGCTCTAGAAAGAGGAATTCATTGCATGGGTTCAAATGTTAGAGACTTCAAGGTATGGTTTCTCTGTTCTGCACTGTGAATTGCAATAATACTAGTCTTGTTAAAACATGGAAAAAACCAAAACATGACTACAATGGCATACTAACACCCGATAACAAAGCACTGTCGTATACAAAACCTTGTGCAAAGAATGTAAGGAAAACCCATCGAAAGAAGCAGAAGGCATTTTAGAGGTTGCAGAGCATAGTAGCATCGGGATAGATTCGTCTAGCTATTATTCTCTCTTGCAAGAGATAATCAACAAGAGAGCCCTTGCAGAGGGAAAATAGGTCCATGCACATGTTCTCAAGAGTGGACATACGGGTAATGGCTGGGTAGGAAATAAGCTTGTTAAGTACATTAAATGTGGAAGCTTGAGAGATGCAAGACGAGTGTTTGACAAAATGTCTCAACGAAATGCTTTCTTGTGGTCTATTTTTATTGGAGCATATGCTCGCTGTAGGCTCTGGGAGGATGTCTTTAAGCTTTTGAATTGGATGCAAGGTTTAGGCATCAGGGAAGACAATATAATTGTTCCCAGTGTTCTCAAGGCATGTGTTGGTTTAACGGCTCTGGAAAAGGGCAAGGAGGTCCATGGCTATATCGTTAGAAATGAGTTTGAGCTGGATATTGCTGTTGAGAATGCTTTAGGAGACATGTATGCAAAATGTGGGTGTGTGGAATATGCCCGCAGGTGTTTGATAAGATGTCTGAGAAAGATGTGGTTTCGTGGACTACAATTATTGGGGAATATGCCCAGATTGGGGTTAGTGAGGAGGCCTTGAGACTCCATAGTGAAATGGAATTGTCAGGGGTGAATTCAGATGCAATTACTTGGAATGCTATGATAGTTGGATTTGCACAAAATGGGCAGTGCGATGAAGCCTTGAAACTTTTAAATCGAATGTAGTTATTGGGTTTGAAACCGGACGTGAACTCATGGAATGCAATTGTTACAGGCTACGCCCAAAATGGGTATGCCGAGGAAGCATTGGAACTCACTGCCTTGAGGACATAGTGTGACCTCGGACGTCAATGGTACCTGCTAACCTATTAGGTCTTTATATTTGTTGGAAGGAAAACGTAACAAGTGTTTTTTCATATTCATTCATCTTCTTATTCTTCTACATTTTATTTTTTAAGCGGTTTAGGTTTTCAATTTAAGTTTGTTTTTCTGTGTAAGTTGGGAGTCTTCTGAATTCCACTGCGTAGAAGTATTTGCATCTCAGTTTTGGATCTCTCTATCGTAGCTACTTTCAAAGAAATAAATTCTATAGATTTTTGTAGGTTTCAGGATGATTTATGTGCGGTGATAGGTTTATGAAATAAACTGGTCATGCCTCTTCGAGCTTGTTGATGGATTTCCTGATATATACTGAGTGAAGAAACAGAGTTTCAAGCAATACTTAAGTTGTGAATTTCATAATTTATTTCAAGCGCCAGATAAATTAGAATTCCAAGAGTAAGTTGATTTTGTCTAGCCACATAACTTCGATTAAAATTAATGCATGTTTTCCGTGGTGAAGCTTCTCTTTGATTTAATTAGATTCATTTTAAATAAACGGCTTCTGTAGTGAAGGATAATAATATAAAATTGGTCATGATTGATAGTGTCTCTGGATTCAAACATATAGAATTTTTTAGCATCAACATTTTAGATCACACTTCGTGATCCATCATTAGAATGAAGAAATTCTTTTGATAGATTGCAGTGCTTATCTCTTGAAAAGAGGAGAGGGCAGGGAGGAGGAATGAAAAATGAAAAAGGGAATCTTAACTCAACACTGAACCAATTAGAAATTCAGAAAATAATAACCCACAAAATTCAAAAACAAACTAAAATAACTTATAAGATGTTGAAAGAGGATGCAAATAGAACTCATACAGATAGGAATGAATGATTTAGCAATTATCTGTTCTGATTGCATCCTCTTTCTGATCTTAACTTTCATTTTTCTATTAGCAATACTAGTTGTATTTCAAATTCGAATGTTTATTAGTAATACTAATTGTGTTCTGAATTTGATGTTTTCCACGTTCAATTTGTCATTCATTCCTATCCTCGTGGATTCTATGTGCATCCTCTTTCATCATGTTATAAGCTTTTTGGTTTGATTTTACCATTGTAGGTTAGTATTTTCTCAAATTTTAATGGATTCAACCTTGTTAAATTGAGATTCCCTTTTTATCATTTCTCATTCCATCTCCCTTCCCTCTCCTTTTTTTTTAGTGTAAATTCTTTAGTCTATCAAAATAATTTTTTATCGTGATGATGGATCATGAAGTGTGATTCAAAACATTTATTCTAAAAAATTCTACACAGTTGAATCTATAAACACTATCAATCACAATGATAGATTGTGAAAACACTATGTCTTTGGTTAATGATCAGTTTGTGAACATTGGTTATCCAAGATCATATCATAAGTTTAGGAGAGAGTTTAAGAAGAAAGTTAGTGTTGTGGATTTTTAGTCCAATAGATTTCACTATATCCTTTCAATAAGTTCTACATTCTCCAAAAGGCAACTAGGGATCAGAATCAAGCTATTAGTATTGATGCCTTTTTTAATGTGTTGAGGTTTAGGCATTTCCTAATCCCTTATTAGGATGCTCAAGTCTAAAGCTTGGCTGCCGAGGGATTTCCAGCAGTGCATCAACATTGATCAACAGATGTCAGGTGATCCCGATGATTTGAGAATAACAAATAACATGTTGAGTATGCTAGAATTAGTAAAGGAACCTAAGTGGTAGTATGGTGGTTGTTATTTGGGGATCCTTCGCCCCATGTGCAATGGAGAGTTGAAGTGCTAGGCTGCGAGGTTGGGATTGGTTATTTATTAAATACTAAAGGAATGATAGAAGGTGGTTACGGGGTCTCATAGTGCAGTTTCTCAAGAGTTAATGTGATTGGATATTTCTTCAAGTTAATGCTACTAAAGGTAGGGTGATCATCAAGTTGGCGTGTTATTTTTGGAACATGTTGAGCTCTTCATAGATAATGTTGTGAATGTAGGATCCTAGACCATAGATGACAAGTAAGTACCATGTTGTGACTCTTCTTCTGAGGCAAATGACAATTCTATTCAGAAATCCTAGGGATCACAATGCAAGCAGATATTATCATATTTGACATTTATATTGTTATTTGAATAGAAAATTACAGAGGTCATGATACACACATCTGCTTGTTCAGAACATGGTACAATAAATTGAAATTATGTTGTAGAGGCTGTGCTCCATGGAAGGGTAAGGAACCAGAGTCATAAGAATTAAATTTTGTATGGTTACACATGTATCCAAGTATGATTTCATTGCAGTAGCTGTATGCTTCTAAAATTGTTGGCATTTAAGTATTGTTATTTTGTCTTGTTGTGGATATGTTGTGAAGTTTTGTTGCAGTCAGTAATACTGTAATTGTTAGAATGCAATTGTTGATTTAGGCTATAGTTGTGACCTGTGAGAATCTTGTAGTTCCGGTCTTTTGTTGCGGTTGTTGCCACTATGGCTTACCCTTGAACAACTGTCACATATATCTTGTTTCTAAAGCTTTGGGTCTGTATTGTCAATCTATGGTCTACAGAGGAAAAAATTGTAGATCCATCCTCGGTCATCAAATTGCTTTTGTGTGTTAATTATTTCTTTAGCTTATAGGCAAGAGCCATTGTGTTACACGGACACCAATGGTTTGCTAGGAAACTATGTGTATTTTTTAAAATTACACAGGGTTTAAAATGGAAAAACATAGCAAAACACTAAACATTAGAAAAATGATGTGATATTTATAAAATAACAAATAAAGGTTTTTGTTATTTCATGCCAAATATAGTGTGTAGATATTATAATAAACATATAAGATGTACTAAACATAAAAATTTTACTACTATAATGAAAATGTCTATAGACATGTCAAAAGATTCAAAACATTTCAATACACCATGGAGGTGGGTGTGCCCTAACTAATTTGACAGATTGTTGAAGTCAATGTTTACATCATTACTTGTGAATTTTGCATTTTGCACTTTGAAAAATATTTTGGAAAATTCTTATAAATGGAAAACTGTTGCCTTCTTTGAAAAGCTTGGATTTTTTATCATATTCATTTTAATCACATTCTTTTACTCTGACTAGAATTTACGTGAAAAACTTGTGAGTTTTATTGGATAATACCCAAGTTTGACTTTTTTCCATGCAGTGGGTCAAACAACCATGGTAAAATGATTGATACTCTCTAATTCCCATGCAATTCTACTATCCTTAAACAAAGGAAATAAAGGCAAAGGCCATGAGTACATATCATAAAATCCTTAAAAGTCAATAATGACATTAAATCTATCTAATGGGAAGAGAATAATGGACCGTGGTATTGTTTTCAACTAAACCCTTAAGTATGTTTTATGAAGGCTGGGTAAAATTGGATAAGAAATCAAAAAATACTATTTGCTTGTGTTATATTTTGTGTTGTTTTCGCATGCCTAAAAGAAGCGTTTTACTATACGCTCAATGTATTGTACAACTTCTTTCATGCACTTCTTTTTGGGGAGCTCATCCGGGTAGCTATCCAGAGTGTGGTCTCCATTCAATTGAGCTACCAGCTGAACCAACTCCTCCTACTTTTCCCATCTTGTTTACCTTATGCAGCTTTGTATTTTTTTCCTTTGCACTTCTTTGAATTTGTTTCCCCTGTATTTTTCCTGCTCTGTTTTTTAACCTTGTGTTGCTCTATGTATATCTCCCCTGCGCTGCTTTGTAATTATTTCCTCTACACTTCTCTGTATTATTTCCCTTTCCCTATCTTGATATATTTATTTTCCTTATCTATATTTACATTTGTACATTTTTATTAGTTTAGATTGGAGCATTCCATACTAATATGTGGTCAAATGCAGGGACCCACCTTCAGAGCAATGATGGTTTCTGGCCAGAAGTTAGCTCACTTGGCACTCAAAGCCCTAGGCCTACCAAATGCATTGGATGGATCTCTGAATGTGCAGTCGGAACTTACTTTAGCTTCTGCTGAAGATGAGAATATTGCAACTGCTTAGATTCTCTTGTGCAACTGGTAGTTACATTTTCTTTATCAATGTATAAAGTCACTATGGAGTCAATAATGTACTTCATGATGTAATAGACATATGGAATTTTTAATCCATGGCCTTCATTCATATCTCAAATCCAGTTTCTCTCTCGTGTCTCATATTTGTTTTTTTCAATTCAAATTTAAATCACCATTGCATCTGTCCTTTATTCCTGAATGGGGATCCTATTTAAAGTTTGTTAATAGAATGGTAGTATTCAAAAGGAAGAGCTTAGCTTCATCGTCCAAAAACTGAAATGCACAGAAATGCTGCACTTCAGCAGTGGTTGAATTTTGTATGTTGTTTGTCTTCAATTCTAAGATGAAATGAAAATGTAAAATTTGTGACTAAGTTAATGTTTTAAATATCATTTTTCTTTCTTCTTGAAGCCCAGCTATATTCCCCATTCATATGGGTTTAATCTTCCACTTGCATAGTTTTCTAGTAATTTAGATAAAGCCAGCTTTGCATTTATGTTGTGAGTCCGCTAACTTTTTCATTGATTGTGTAGGAAAATAAAAAAAAGGAATGGAAAAAAAGTATGTGACGGATCATTCCATACTAGCACATGGAATCATCAGATAAAATATTCATCACAGTTGCAATAGCTGCAAATATTTCTTTCAACATTCAATCTCTAACTATGTCATGTACACACATCTTATTATTTTTGCAGATCACAATTGACATTGCTGCAAATCATTCATTCAATTTTCAATCCCCAAATATGTATTAGAAATATTTTGTATATATTGCAAACAAGATTGTATATATTTTAAACTACACTTCCTTTCCATGTTTACTTCTAGGTTTCTATGGTAACCGCACCCATGGTGCAATTCTTGAGACTACCAACAATGGCCTTCTATCCACGTTCAGCTTGAAGGTTCTATAGTATAATTTGGTGCCTTACAAGAAGTCAAGATAGGCAATTCAATGTGTATCCATGTTCTTTGTTACCACTAAGTTCTTCCAAATTATATCAGATAATACTTGATTTCTATCAACTTCTTCACAAATATGTCATCACACTAAATTATCCCAAATATAGAGAAAAACTCATGTGAGATCTTTCTCTCGCTCTTGCTGTGAGAACCCAACTTCATATAGGCAACGATATGCCAAATGTTACAACTAAGTTATAACACTACCAATTGCAGGATCTTTTCATATCAAATGATCGTCGATGAAAAATAGTGATTGCTTATTTCAATGGTGCTTGTACAATGAAAATGTAGACCAATAACGACTATGTAAAAACTAAATTTCTTCCCTATTAAAGTGCCCAGTGGTTGTCAATTAAAATACGAATGTCAGAATCCACTTACAACTAATTCCTAGAAACTATACACAGGCCCCGAAGATACCCAAGGACAATGCTCAAACGGATTCGAATGTGAAAAACTAGAGCAACAATGTGGGAACAATAAGTGTGACTACGAAAGGACCATATGAATAATGATACACTGCAGTACAACTATACTTGCAAGTTCAGAGCAACCCATTATGACAAATGTATACCATCATAATATATCTACATTTAGGCTTATCCTCACTCCATCTCAAAGACAAGCATTTTACATCAATATACAACAAAGGAAAAATAAGGCACATTTTTTATAGTTACAATAAATGAAAGAATAAACATTTTACATCAATATACAACCAAGGAAAAAGAAAGCACATCTTTTCTAGTTACAACTAATGAAAGAACAAGCATTTTACATCAATATACTGCAGAAAACAAAGGGACAAACTTTTACAGTTACAATAAATGCAACAGTTCATCTTTTGCCAATTCGTATCCTACATATTTTCATCATTGTTCTGTAACTCACATTAACAGTTGCACAAATAGTGCTGACGTTGTCAAAGACAGTAGACCTCACTTATGACCACATGGTGGGATGGATTGAAGCGTGTTCTTGAGACTACCCACGTGTCAGATCCTCCTGGCTCAACTTGTTACCAATTACCACTTGCATCTTCCCTTCAATTGACAGTTAAATGCCAGTAATAAAATTGACCGGGCATGAAAATTTGACAGTGCAAATAGATAAACAAATCCATCTTCGTAATAAAAGCATTTATTGATTGATCCAAATTTTGAATCTGTTTCCCAAAAACATTTATTCGGAAAGTTGCACAAGATATATCTAATTGTACTTCTTAGCTTAAAAAATCTGAATATTTTTAAAGACGAAGGCATTCGTAGTCCAAAAACATAAATACAGTTCAATCTTCAGGGGAAGGGAAAAAAAAATCTTTAATTGTAGTTCTTGGCTAAAGTTTATTCCTCAGGGTTGGCCCTCCATAATTTCTGCAGTCATCCCCAAGGGGCTTTCCTCAATTTTCTTCTACCTAGGATTTGGGCAGAATTTCCAGGCATCCCCTTTTCTTGTCTACTCGCCTCCCATCCCCACCAACAGGTAATCGTGGAGCATTGGTTAAGTCTTATACTAATCTATTTTTAGTTCAAGGCATTCATTGCCTTAAAATATGATTCGCTTCTTGAAAATATTCAATTCAGATAAGTTTAAGAGAATCTTTAATTGTCCTACAAATAAGCTCAAGTCTTTAGTTTTAACTGCCTTCTCAATAAAATAATGGCTACACGCCCTTAAAACAAAGCCAAAATTTTGAACCATTCACTTTTCAAAGAGCACGAGATAAAGATCCAACTGAAATTCCAAACAATCAACTTTCAGGAAGGTATATATCCAACCACAGTTTTATCAACTAGTATTCTCTCAGAAGCCACATTGCATGGAATACCCAAAAGACTGAATGCAAAAAGGATCCGTATCCAATTCTTCAATTCTTTTAAATCATAAATAACAACCAGCTTTCCAGACTACCTAATTCAAACATCCCCAAAATATATTAAACTTTTAACAAAAGATGGGAAGCGACTTCGAAGCCAAAGCTGTCTTGGATTATTCCCCTTTGGTTTTATGTGTGTTTTAAAGGCCACTGAACTTGCCAATAATATTATTTGATAAAATTAAAAGATAAAGAGTGTCTTGAATGCAAAATCAAGACACTTTTATATGCAGGGATAGTTATAATGAGATCCTTACGAGCAAGCTTAGGTTATTCACTTGTTTACTTGTAAAATAATATATCACACCAATTGAATAGTAGAAATTGCGATTACAATTTAAACAGGAAATAAAAGTCTACTAGTGAGCCTGGTGGTGTCAATTCACTGCAAATCTTGAAAAGAGCTCTTCCTTTTTTTCAGTTAAGCCAGCACAAACAGGAGAACCAGACACCAGCCCCTCATAACTAACCTCTTTCAATTGCAAGTCTCCAGAAATTCTTGCATTAAATTCAAGATAAAGCCATCGAGACAATTCCAATCCCTAAGCACTTCATCCAATTTTTATCTGAGCAGGCCCTTGAATCTAATGTGTGTACTGCGAGTTGTAAATCCTTGGAGTTGGAGGCCCACACTAGAGATAATTATCCAGTACATTAAAAGCACCTTTAATCATCCAGATAATAATATGATCCTGCATTCTTCTGTTCCCTGTCCTTTGTTGAATCCAATTTATTTATGCGAGGCCTGTAGTTTGTTGGATCTCGTCTAAATGTAATATCCAGTTGCTGACAGGAAAAACAAAATCATTGTGACTAATTTAAATCAAAATTGTGCACCAAAAAAAAAAGCAATTTACATTTGTGTAGGTTACATTCCGTAAATTATTAGTAGTATGCAAAATAAGGATGCCAAATGAAGATTCAGGCACATGAAACAAATAAGATGGTCCTAAAAGAGTGAAATTTAAATGTTTCAAGTAAGGCATTTACCGATAAAAACAAGTTCATTCCTGTCTGCAAACTCTGTGGAGCATTTGCAATACAATCTACAGAAGGTTGTCCCTCATAAACTATAACCCTGTCTGCCAAATATGTGGCCATGATAAAATCATGCTCAACAACAAAAGCAGTTTTCTTTGCATGAAGAATAAATCTCTTTATAACCTTTGCTGCAACAATACGCTGCTCGGAATCCAAGTATGCACTTGGCTCATCAATAAGATAAATGTCTGCAGGCTGCAACATAACAGAGAACATTTGTAAAGATCCAGATATCAGAGCCCTTAAGTTTATAGTGATCAGAAAGTAAATAACTGATTAAAGGATTAGTAATGAAAGATCTTTGGTAATTCCATTGAACATCACAAAATTAATCGACATACATAAATGATTTCAGCCAGCCTTGATTGTGCATTGATAAGTATCAAACAAAAGACCTAAAATGGCCATTTATATCCTTTATTTTTGTGGGCATTACCTGGAATCTTTGAAAGATTTCTGTTCACAAATTATCAACCATGCAGGAAGCCAAAAGATTCAAAAGAGATCTCTGTTCAGCACTTCAAGAGAGATTTTCAAACAAGTTTCAGGACAGATTCAGGATTCCCATGTGACCTGACATAGGGCACAGATTCTGAACATCCCAAGTGAACTGAGCATGGTCAGGCACTGTATTTTGAAATAGCTGTCGTGACCCATGCAAAGCATTTATACAGATTGTATCTGCAGCATTCCACATTCATTGTAATGCATTAATTGCAAGGCATTTTTACCAAAGGGACCCTCTATTTTGTGACGGGCTACCTCAACTCTGTTCTTTTCTAGCTTCTAGTTATTGATCATTTGTAGACATTAATATAGCTTCTCTCTCATTTGTTTCCATTTTTATAAATAATACAACAATCAACTATTTGCAGTCTTGTCAGCAAGTTAGATAAAAGTGTTTATTATCCCTCTTCTGATCTTTTCCTTTGACAGTCTTGCTGGTATCCCACTCTTCCAATCAAGTACAGCATTGGCTCCTCCAATCTTTACCTATGGGGTTTGAAGTTTTTGAACTATCTGTGAATACACATGTATGATGCTGAATCCTGATATAGAAGATAAATGAAACCGAGACTCAAGGAGTCTCTGATTAAAGGCAAACAGGATCCAAGGAATCTCTTAGTACAATTAGAGGCAAGTAATAGGAATCAAGAACTCCTGAACAAAAAGATGTCATTTTATATGAGCAATAGATTGAAAAAGAAAGATACAAGAGCAAGAAGGGCTGCAATATGTGTACACAAGCTGGCAAGGAGATTAACCTAAGAAGCATAGCACTTGTAATCCAAGAGCACAGTTGGAGGTCTCTACCAGTAAATAATTGGATAACAACCTGCATGATGTGCAGAAAGAACTGAATTTTCATAAAGAAATGGAGAACCCTCTTTATGCAAAAGGAGGCAAAATCCTCAAATTGGAATATTCAACATATATTTCAGCATTTGTCACATGTCTGAGGCACCATCAGTGGGATAAGATTTTATGCTTCCTATGTAGCGGAAATAGATATAAATAGTATGCAAACAACCAGTACAGCACAAATGCAAAGTGGAATTACGATTTTGGTAAAGGCCATTAATCAATGGTTTATAAACTGAGGTTATGTGGCAGATAGTACTCAATGGCACATAGATAATTACTACTTGACTGGCTTGATCAGGTTGTATCATGACTGAATGACTTCAACTTTGAAACTGCTTCGCAGCACATATACCTTATCTGGATTGAACTCTCCAATATTTCCAATGCATAAGCATACATTAAGAAGATGGCAAAAGCATTTGGCCTAATTCATGGTAAGGATAAGAAAGAGCCCAGTTCAATGTGGAAGCTAGATCCAACCAGACATCTCGCAGAAGATATTCTAAAATGTGATGATCACATAGCTCACATAAAAATGGTAAAATATCTCAATCAAGACAATTGCTTAAAATGCTGCTTGAAGATTATGTTAGTACTCCACGCTACACCCTAGAACTCTAGAAGACTTGCCTAAAGACTAACTACTAGGTAACTAATAGTTATAAACAAGAGCCAGAATCAGTATTAAATGCTGTCTTGCAAAAAAGTGGCAAACTCAAGATTCTGCAGAGCCACAGTTGCATAGGTGTTAAAAGTAATTGAAAGACTAGAGCCGCATTTGAGCAGAGAGCATTGGGATGGCTGATTCTTCAACAGGATGTAGCAGTCAAGACAACAAGAGGCTCATAGAAGCTGTCTGTGCTATTTCCCGGGAGAAAAATGTAAATGCAAGTAGAAAGTAACCTGGCTGCATACCATTTGGCAGAATAGAACAGCTAGACATTTTGGAATAGATCCAAGTATAAAGTGGCACGATTTTTTCTGGCCCCTCACAATCAAAGTGGGTCTACGAGAAGTAGTCACGGATGATCAGTTACTATAAAAGCAAATAGCATCCATGCATCTTACTGCAATTTGTTTCCCATAAATAACAAGATATAAGTCAAATATCCCTGGAATTAACTCTCATTTGAAATTAAGAGAGAGTGACTTCTAGGATATAATTCTAAATCTCTCAGTTTTGTGAGTGTCTCTAAAAGAAACATAACTATTTACATTTTCTGTTTCAATAAATGGTTTATAGAGATCTAAAAAATAAGTTTAGTAATCGCAACACATACCTTGCCAAGACACAAGCACAGGGCCACTCTCTGTAATTCTCCACCAGAAAGATTCACAACTTCTTGGTCCATTAATTGCTCAATTTGAAGAGGCTTCATGACATCAGTAGTAAACTGAGGATGTGTGTATGAATCACGTATCTTTTGGTGCAATAAATGTCTCACAGTTGACTGAAACTTTGGGCTGATCTTCTGTGGTTTATATGATACATTAAATTCAGGTATCTCCACCTCTGAATTTTCAACTATATCCGGCTTCAACAAGCCAGCCTGCCATCGAAGATGGATTAACAATTCAAAATGTATATGAGATACAAGATTGAAAAACTCGAAAAATAACAGCTGATCTGCTCTTGAATTCAATTGATGCTTCCAGTTTCATGTCTGTAACCAAAATTAAGACAGCCACTATAATGCAATATGCATACCAGCATGCGTATGAAAGTAGTCTTTCCTGTTCCATTTTCTCCCAACATTACAACAATTTGAGAATCTGTAAATTCTCCCTCCTTTACACTAAGCTTGAAATTACCCTGAGTTTTTGACATACTTGGATATCTGTACCGGGCATAGCTTTTTATTTCTTCTGCACTTTCTTGCGGTGTCTCTGCGACCTGAAAAGAATCAATTTTTTTATTACCTGATTGCAAAGTAAAGAAAAAGAGAGAATAATGTAGTGATATGCTTGTTTAAAAATTCACCTTGAATGTCAGTGATTCATCTCGAAATCGAAGATTTTCAGTAGGAATAAAACCAGCCAAAAAGATATTGATGCCTTCTCTTACTGAAAATGGAAGTGTTACCACCCCATAAGCTCCAGGCTTTCCGTACAGGCAGCAAATAAAGTCCGATAAATAATCAAGGACACTAAGGTCATGCTCGACAACAATAACATAGCTGAAAATCCAGAACACCCAAGCATCAATAACTGTTGTGGGTAACTAAACAAGCAAGCTTGCAAAGATTTTTGGTTCAAGGATTAGAGATAAACTTGACCTGTTAGGCCTAAGCAGAGATCGGACTACTTGAGCAGCTTTAAGCCGTTGCTTTACATCAAGATAACTCGAGGGCTCATCAAACATGTATATTTCAGCATTTTGAATTGCAACTACTGCAATTGCAAACCGCTGCAATTCCCCTCCAGACAAATCACCAACATTCCGATCAATAACCTGATTCAAATCCAGATCGGTGCAAAGCTCAGATTTCATATCTCTTTCATCCTTTTGGGAAAGCACTTGCCCCACATTCCCTTGTACTGCCTTTGGTATGTGATCAACATATTGAGGTTTGATTATCGCCTGCTCCAACAATAAAACCATTAGTTAACTGTATCTGCAAATACTGCTTAAAACAACCAAATATGTATTCAATATTTAAAAGTCACCCCAATGGCAGTAGAACATTTTATGATCATTTATTAACAGCATTTTAAGAACATCTGCAAATCTCATTGGTACAAAGAATGCAAGGATTTGTTGTAGTTGATAGCAAATAAAGCAGAAAGAAATTTTAATTCCCAAAAACATGCATCATTGGGCTTATCAGTTTACTGCTCACAAGATTATGATATCAATCTTTCATCACTCATATTCCTATCACTTATCAGCGTACATAGTGCAGTTATTGCTAATCCCCTATTCTATTTGATGTGTAAGTCTTTGTATTATATCACAGAATACAATAAAAAACCGGTGATATTGTTTAGAGTTTCTGTTCTCACATCAATATCATGTTCTTACTACAGTCATTAAGAATGAATGCAGAGCAAACAAAGAGAGGGCAACCTTCAGATTATCTTCTAAAATGCGAGTGAAATAGTTTTGTAGCTCTGATCCTCGGAAATATGTAAGAATTTCCTGCCAATCAGGAGGATTCTGCACAGGCATACAAGACAAACCATAACAACCTTAGTTGTGACCTGTTTCAAAATTAGCATCTTGATAGAATAGACACTTTAACATTCTAACAATATCTACTTATATTGACCAATTCCAGATCAAAAACCTTACATTGAACCTGCCCAGATTGGGCTTAAGTTTTCCAGCCAGGACTTTAAGTGCAGTAGACTTCCCAATACCATTTGTTCCAACAAGTCCCAACACCTGTCCTGGTCTTGGCACAGGCAACCTGTATTACAACAATTAGCACTATTCATATAATTATCAATATGTAATAACGGTCAAATATTCTGCTTTGCCAGATTTCAAGGTTATTTTATTTTCTTGCTAACCTGTGGAGCTTGAAAGTGTTTGGCCCATATCGATGTGTTGTGTCCTTATCTAGATCTTTTGGGAGGTTAATGATCTGGATAGCTTCAAATGGGCATTTCTGTAACAAATATGAAATAATTTGTTTTAAAATTGGTTCATGCTGAATTTTTCAGAACCTCTGTGGGACCTAACCTTCTGTACAAGAATATAATTACATAATTGAGCTTCACAAAAAACAGATCATGCAATCTGAATAGATTCAAATGGGCAATTCTGTAGCAAATATGAAATAATTTGTTTTAAAATCAGTTCATACTGAATTTTCAGAATCTCTGTAAGACCTAACCTTCTATACAAGAATATAATTACATAATTGAGCTTCATGTAAAACAAATTGTGCAAAACGAGGGTCCAACCTTAACACAGATACCACAACCAATACACAACTCCTCTGATATAAAGGCTATTTTAGAGGCAGATGAAACCTCTATGCAGAGCTTTCCTGCAAGATACGTGATTAAAAATCCTTCAGTGAGATTCATAAGATGTAAGTAACTAAATCATATAGCCAAGCTCCAAGAAATACTAAACAAAAATTCTAATTTTAAAGATATACTGATACCCATATAATTCCACAAAATGAGGGATATTAAAAAACAGAGGACGTTGATTCAGCTATATTTCCTGATATAATTGAGAGTTAGCCATGTTTAAAAAGAGATTATTATTAAAGATATGAAACTTTCCAAAAAATGATTTTTTGATGAAAATCAATGTTTCTGATTTGTCGATGGAAGGACCGGGTTTTAGGTATGGCAAAAGAATCTGGATTGTGGAGACAGCATGCAATACAACATATAAAGCTAATATTTGAATTTTTAAAATACTGATAAATTAAAAACACATAAAACAACTAATAAAATTAAAAGAAGCCAAACTCTAAAAACATGAACATGAAGGGAACCACATAGGTGTCTAAGTCAAAACCAGTTGAATGGATTCAATGAATGATCTCTTCCTTGGGTGTCGCACAGTCAATGTCAATCTGAAACAGATTCAGTTAATGATCTCTTTTTGTAGGTGGTCTCCCACACTTTCTATTGCTGCCCAGGTGAAATATATCCTTTTGGTTGAGTCATATAGACTTCTTCTTTGAGATCTCCACTGAGGAAAACACTCTTCACATCCATCTAATGAACCTGCCAACCCAATTGCACTGCCATTGCCATATCTCGCAGACTCGGAGTAAAGCGTTCTTGTTCTAATGTGGAGAGTACATGGCAAAACCTCAGCAACTTAAAAAACACAATTTAAAAAAAACAACATAAATTTTATGCAAAATACAGCTACAAGATGTATCAAATGAGTTTGGTTGGAGTCTAGGGGCAATGCTCCCAACAGGATCAAGGGACACTGCCCTTCACAAGGGTCTTGGGGCAATACCCCCTACGGAATCAAGAGGCAACACCACCAGCAGGGATTCAAGGGCAGCAACCCTAGCACATTGTGATACAGGGTGGGATTGAGGGTCGGAGTCCCTATCACCAAGCCCAAATGAAAAACTTCAAAACCACACATACCTTCATGGCACACATCATTTTCATAATATTTAAAGGCAAAAAAGCAATGCTTATAACACCAAAAAGAGAGCTTTTGGATTGTTCAACTCACTTTTTTTCTGCAATTTTTGGCACATTGCTAGCATGAGTCAAGTCATTGGAATTGCCTTGTTTTGGACAAGTACTCACCAAAAACTCAACATCAAATTCTGTCAAGTTAAACCTACAATTACTCAAGGAAATGAAAAACTTCCAAGTGCTCGACAACTTGCTGAGTTTGCAATCTATGGGGCCTAAAACTGTTTTAATAGTCTCGATCTTTGTGATGGGAGAAAAAAATTCTTCATAGTCAAAGCCTTATTTCTAAACATAGCCCTTAGCCACAGGTCAATCTTTGTACTTGTCGATGCTACCACCAACTTTGTATTTGATTTTGAAGACCCATTTGCATCTAATAGCTTTCTTCCCTAGTGGAAGATCAACAAGTTCCCAAGTGATATGCCTCATCGATGTTTGATATTTTGCATCCATGCCATCTTCCCAAGGTTGTGACTCAAGAGCCTACTTCATCGTATTTACCTTTGCACCTTTCATGGTGGTATAACATTCACTTAGGTATTTTGTGCACAAGAGATGAAGATTGAGGTGGAAATTGTCCCATTGGAAACAAAACAGATTCTTCTACACGATGAATACCCTCAAGTTGCTCATGTTCAATCTCAATAAATTTTGGTGTTTGATGGCTTACACATGCTAGTGAGGAAAATATATTGCAACCTTTTTCCTTATCAAAAATAATATCCCTAATGATGTGCAACTTCTTTGTAGCTAGATCCAGAAACCAATAGCCCTTCAACTCTAAAAGGTATCCACGTTTTATTTTGCACCTTTAGAATGTGTATAAAAAGTATAAACCTAAACACTCTCAAATGTGAAATGGCAGGCTTGTTCCCAATCTAGGGTTCATTAGGAATGATGTTTTCAAGCATTTTCATGGGTGCCCAATTCAACAAGTGCATAGTTGTATGAACTACTTCAACCTAGAATACATGAACTAGATCTACATCCTTCAACATGCATCACACCATTTCCATAATGGTACAATTACACCTCTCTACAACACCATTTTGTTGAGGTGCATATGTTATGACAACTGTCCTTTGATTCCATGTTGTTGAAAGTAGTTAGAAAACTCCTTCCTAATGAAACCTCCCCTTGATTTGAGTGGATGACCTTGAGAATAACTAACATTTCTACAAGGACTCGAAATTGTTTGAATTTTTCAAATGCTTGATCTTTGCTAGTCAAACAATAGACCTACATTTTTTTGATATCATCCTTAAAATGCTGAAAATATTTGGCATCATTATGACTAGGTGTAATGGGTCCAAACTAATCAGTATGTACCAAATCTCGAGGACCAAAAGCTCATGTTTCTACAACAAGAAGAGGAGCCTAATGTTGTTTGCCGACAAGACAAATGGAACAAAGAACTTTTACTTTCTTCATGGGAGGAAGTCCTCACACCATGTCTCATTTACTCAATGAGAGAAGATACACCAAAGTGAGATGATCAAATCTTTTCTTGTGCAAAGTAGTGGATGAATTTATTTTTACTACAAGGGCCTTATCTTTGTGGATGACATCAACCAATTGAAACATTTTTCCAACCCCTAAGACCCAACCAACAACTTCAGCATTGTGAGTCTTGTCTCGAATGAGTGATAGTATCTCACTATTATATCTATCAAATTCAACTTTCAAATTGCACTCTAGTAATTTACTTACTAATATGAGATTCTTGTGAGTCTTGGAACATAAATAACCTGCGTATGTTGACACTTGTGAGTCTTGAGTGGTAAAGAAATATCTCCAATGCATAACACTTCATAGAAAGAATCATCACCAAGTCAAACTTGCCCATAGGAAATTGTTAGGGTGAGGTTATAGAACCACTCTTATTCTCTTGTTATATGCCTAGATGCACCAAAACCAACATACCAAACAAGACTTTCAAAAGTGGAGGCCTAAGTATACAACATATAAAAAATATTCTTCGTTAGACATGTCTACTGAAGCAACATCCCCATGTTGTTTGTTGTGCCTTTTTTGCCAAAAAGGAATCTTCTTCTAAACCAATTGTTGCTAAACCAGAATAATATCACTATTAACAATATCAGTAATTATATGCTACATCTGTTAATAATGTCAATAATTATATGCTACATAATATGCTATGATGTCAGTGCTTAATATTTATGATTTTTGATCAACTAAGCATCATACCACAGGGTCTGATTAAGTTATTGCTCTGGTCAAATCTGCTGTATACTTGTGAAGGCTTATGCTGGTGGTCAATTACTCTGCTCCTGTTTTTCCCTGCAGATTATATATATAAAATGTTTTGTATTCTATCCTATTTCTGTCCCTTATTCCTTGTTAATATATGTCTGTATTTAAATCTGATTATATTCTATTCTGTTGCCTTTCTGAGTGCAGATCATTATTTATTTTTTGGATGCTCTTCCTTCTTATCTCCCCTCTACACACACTCCCTATTTCATTTTATACCCTCTTGAAAGTATTCATCACATGAAGGGAGGAATCCTCTCATTTTAATCACCTTTTAACCAATCGCTGCTTCTCTTTTAATCACTTTCTTTTTCATTAATCCTCCCTTTACTAGTCATCACTGCCTTAATAAATATCGTGGCTGTCTTTTAAAATGAGTCACAACTATCATATTCACTGCCTTTAGTTATTTCTTTATTGCTGAGTTTAGTATGATATCATCGCTGCCTGCTAGTTTATACTGAATCGCTGCCTTTTACTGATTTCTAAACTTTAATTTGGGACTTTTGTCTTTATTTCCAGGTCATTTTGTCTTATTCATAGGATCTTTTCCTTTATTTACCGTTGCCTATTCCTAAGGCAATCATCATGGATATATGTTTCTTGTTTTACTATTGTATTTATAAATTAAATTTATTATTGATATATCTATTTTTATATTAGTTTATATATATAGGGCATTTGTCTTTATTTTCAGGTCATCTTTGTCTTATTCATAGGATCTTTTCCTTCATTTACCGTTGCATATTCCTAAGGCAATCATCATGGATATATGTTTCTTGTTTTACTATTGTATTTATAAATTAAATTTATTATTGATATATCTATTTTTATATTAGTTTATATATATTTATAGTACTATATTATAATTATTATAATTATAATAATATTAAATATATTTTTAATATGTATTTAGTTATTTATTTTATTTATTCATATTTCAACATTTAGTTATTTTTATACTTTCATATTCTATTTCAGGGGCATGACATAACGACTGCAAAAGCAATAGCAAATTGCCTTTTCCTTGAGAGATTTAAGAAACAACACTACAAGGATCTCCTCTCCCTTCAAGAGTAAATAAGAAACACTTCAAAAAACAAAAAACATCACCACATCCTCTTCTAAAATTCCAAACTCCCACAATCCATAATAAATAGTTTTGGTTTTCAAAAAAATATTGTGTAAGAGAGAAAACTAAAATAAAACAAACATGACTACGTTTGATCTCAATCATAACTCCCATCCATAGTAATATGATATATAATACTAATCAACAAAAAAGTTTCCACCCAATGGAGCAATTTCTGTTAACTATAAGCCATTGTTGTGTAATAGTGCTACTTAGCTATGTAGAAAACTGATCCACAAATATCAGTGTGAAGGTGAAACACCACCACAATTAGCTAACTCTATCTGGGAACAAATGGATTAGACCCTTGTCAAAGCACAACCCTAAGTTATCAAAGCATTGGAGGTTTCAAATTGAGCACCAATGGAACCCAAGAAAAAAAGACAAAAATGTGTTGAACTTAAGTAAAACAATGCATCCATGAGGTGCAGCATTCAAAGAGGCTAGGTGCAAGTCATATGACATAAATGGCACCACTATTCCACTTGCAAAACTACCATGCCAATAACATAACTGATGCCTGACATATCCAACACTTTTTCACCGTACAAGAATGGTCCTCTTATTGGATCTTGCAGGTTCCTAGAATCAACATAATTTGATGCTATTGAAGGATCCTTATGGACCAATACACAAATAAAGGGAACACTATATTAGTGGCCATATTTGAGGAAAAAATAATGGTACAGAAGATACATCAGCAAACAACTTGAAGTAAAAAACATGTGGAAAGCATGTACTCAATAAATAACATTATTCATAGACATTCTAATTAGGGCAACCAAAGTGCAAAGTGAAGAATTATGATTATGATGATAAAAGTCTAAAATTGATATTGTTTAAGGTTAGAGGCAGTTTTATAGTGAAGTCAGAAAAGGGGGAAAAAATCAATATAGTGATATCAAGATTCAGTACCTCTTTCCACTATGGACAACTGGGACCCCTTTGGATCTTGAAGGGACCTTTCTAATAATGAATATGAGGAAACTATGGGCTAAGCAATTAGAGGGAAGAGAAAGAGGGAATGTAGGAATAAGTTGATGAATGTATCACCGTTAGTAGTGTTTTAGTCTTTCCAAGATATCATGAATATTGGAGACATGGAGAGTATAATATTAGTCTTTCTATTAGTTTATTATATTTATTTCATCCTATGTAAAAGTTAAAAGTTAGTTTCTTAGTTGTTCCGAGGTTAACTTAACTTAGCTAATTGTTAATTTGTTTTTGATTTTGAGTTTGTGTTCTTCTAATTTGCACTTTTCTCACATATAGTAAAAATTTTTGGCATAATTTTTTCAAGTGCCTAATTGTTTGAGAAGAATGTAGGTCCAGCATCAGATTTATATTACTGCCTATCAAATATAGTTATTTTGGTCATCTTTATTTCTGGAAGGTGATAAGTGATTGCCCTTACTTCTAATTCATAATAGCATTGGCCACTAATTTGGCTGAAAAAGTTGTAGATGCAACTAGCTTCTGACACCCCATCTAAGAAACAGGTAGACTGAGCTTTGTATACCCAAGAGTTGGCTTTGTATCTAGATAAAATATGTGTTATCATTCAAGAGGGTTGTTTGGAAATCACAAGTTTGTACACCTGAGTGTCCATCTCTAAAAGTGATCTTACTCAGATGGTACATAGATTCATGATAGAGTTGGGTGACCAGGTCACAGTTAAAGGAGGATTCAGTGTCAGGCCCCAGCCTGATCTAGCCATCTTGGTCAAACGTATGTTCTTGCTTTTTAAGTTGCTTTTTGTTTCTTGCACCCAGTTGATATATCTATATTGTAAAAACACTTCAATATTTTTACAGAAAACCACCAAGAACTCTCAATTATTTATCAAAAAAAAAAAAAAAAATTGTTGAAAGTCTAAGTTTGAGCTTTAATATTACAATAAAATTGTCAATAATAAAAAAAATAAAGATAAATTAAAAGTTTCAACTCATAATCTATGGGGTAATCAATAAAGAATAATTCTATATATCTATAATTTGTTATCATTTTTAGATTAAATTTATGCTCAAAAGACCATAGGCATTAATTTATACATCGATGTTGACTGTTGGATTATAGTTAGATACTTGCGAATTAGGTAATATGTCATTCTAGTTGGCAAGTTACAGTGTTGCATAGTTATTCAACCCTTGCATCATACGCCCATCATACAAAACATACATGTAGTAAATAACATGAATGCTAGAAAATAACCTAACCTTCTTTTTCAGACACTATCTTTATTGTTATAGGAGTTTCCAATCTCCCATTCATTAATATGACTGAGTAATGTGGCAATTTAAGATTGAGGATCACTTAGAGACATGTTGCATATTTTACTAGGACTTTTCTTTCATGAAAGAAGAAAAGAATTTTAACAACTGCAAAAACAATAGCAAATTGCCTTTTCCTTGAGAGTTTAAGAAAGAACACTACAAGGATCTCCTCTCCCTTCAAGAGTAAATAAGGAAAACTTCAAAAAACAAAAAACATCACCGCATCCTATTCTAAAATTCCAAACTCCCACAATCTGTAATAAATAGTTTCAGTTTTCAAAAAAATATTGTATAAAGAGAGAAAACTAAAAGAAATAAAATATGTTTGATCTCAATCATAACTCCCATCCATAGTAAAATGACATATAATACTAATCAACAAAAAAGTTTCCACCCAATGAAGCAACTTCTAGTTATGTTAACTATAAGCCATTGTTGTGTAATAGTTCTACTTAGCTTTGTAGAAAACTGATCCACAAATATCAGTGTGAAGGCTAAACATCACCACAATTAGCTAACTCTATCTGGGAACAAATGGATTAGACCCTTGTCAATGCACAACCTTAAGTTATCAAAGCATTGGAGGTTTTAAATTGAGCCCCAATGGGACCCTAGAAAAAAAGATGAAAATATGTTGAACTTAAGTAAAACAAAGCATCCATGAGGTGCAGCATTCAAAGAGGCTAGGTGCAAATCAAAAGTGAAATGAGAGAAGAGTTATCCCTATCTCATTACAATCTAAGCCAAAAGTTAAATTACAGATTCATTTATGTTCTTTTTCTGACAATCTAAAAATATAATTCAAACAAGCATCTGAGCCACCTGATACAAATACTTAACTCATTATGAGCAATGCAATACTTAGCTCCTTAAGAGCAACAACTTAGAAATTAATACTAGAAGCCAAAAGGTGTAAACAATATTATTTTAAATTATTTTCCATTTTAGATAAAGCAACTAAATTATTTTAAACATGTAGAAATCTATTAGAATTCAGGTGCACATCTAATCTGGATTGAGGGAAGAGATACCCTGTCATTACTCTATGCCAAAGATTAATTTACGAATTACAAAACAATACCTTGTTGAATTATTTTTCTTTCTAGATAATGCAGCTAGAATCTTTATGTACAGAAATTCAAAATATCTGAGCACCACAATTAATCTAGGCTTTTGATACACAGTTCATTGAATTAAAACAAAAGTGAAACAAGGATGCAAACCTGTTTTGACAACAGGGCAGCTCTTTTTACACTCCTGCCTGCATTTCTTGGGCTTGCAGCGGTCCGAACTAACAATAGCAATCCTTGTCAGCCGATCTGCCATTTTGTCTGCTCAAACCCCTCACTGTTTATCAAACATAGAATTTCAATAAAGAATCATGCAATCTCCTTCAGCATGGTAATAAAAACAAATATTTCCTTGACAACATTTCAATAAATTTGATTGAATTCCTACAGTAAGAAATCCTCTGGGACTTGGTTCAACATAATAATATAAATGTAACCTTAAAAAGTTGGGGGGCTAAGTTTAAAACCTAAATGCATACCAATCCATATCATACAGTATGTGTGTTTAATTTACGAGACTATTATTTATTGTTCTTTCAAAAACACCCTTAGTTCATTGTGAAAAAGTAAGTTTGAAGGAAGGGTTTTTACTATTTGTGAGAAATCTTTGAGAGGGTGACACTTGACGAAGTCAGTATATATATCCAGTGATGAATTTAAAGAATATATATATACTTCAATTTATCACTCCATATATATCAAAATATATATATATATATATATATATACTTGCTGCCTTATCCATCCCTCTTACGATCAACAAGCAATGCATGTAGAGATTGGGAAGAACTACAATAGGAGGCCCATATATTCCCCTTTCTAAGCCCAAGGGCATATACTCACCCCTCTTGGCCCCAAGTGGCCAGCTTGGAGTGGTGTACTCAGAAAGAAATCTAGTATTTGCTCACCCTACAAGAATTTCCCCCATTCCCCCCATGGTTGTATTGACGAGAATTACAAACATTAAATACATTCAAATTTATGGAGATTATACAATGATAAATATATGACAATAACCATGATAGAGCATACCACAATATTAAAACATAAGATTGATATATTCACATCAGCAGATGTAATAATTAATTCTGATCTGCTTTTGCTGTTTGATCTCTTTATTAGTCTGCAGATATAGGCTGCCTGAATGTAAATATCTGTCTAAAGATGATTCGATCTGTTTCTAATATTCAGGAGATATTGCACAAATAGCTTAAATGAATGAATAATTATTAATAAGGATTAATAATTGTTGCAAGCATCATTATTGCCTAATCGTATAATATATATATATATATATATATATATTATATATATATACTTAACTTACTCCCCTTATCATTGATTTATTGTGTGTCTTCATATATCTCTCAAAAACTATCTTCTCCTTCACACATGCCTCTTGATATCTGCTCTAATTCCAAATGATATTCTATTTCTTTCGATCTGCTATTGTATTCAGATTTCCAATTCATTTCCATTCTATCCTTATTGGTGGGGAGAGTCACATTCAAACAATAGACACATCCTTTCATGATTGCTTATCCTTGGAAAGAGTCATGACTATTCATTAATTATTATTTCTTTACTTACTAATCCACAGCCACCTTTATTGCTAGTGCTACCCTTAAACAATGAGTCGCTGCCCTATACAATACTGATTGCTGCTTTCATATTAATTACTGATTTTCCATATATATTTGATTGCTGCCTTTAGGAGTCATTCCTTTTAACCGCGGCCTTAATAAACTGCTATCTCTGTTAATCATCTTT
>VDFB02363958.1:0-14266 GCA_007258455.2 Sequoia sempervirens | reverse complement strand
TGTAATCCATGCATATCCCCCCTATCACATCATTGCCCTACATAGACTGCCACTATGCCACTGCCACATCCCGCTCCCCATGCAGTATCTGCATCTATCTCTCTACAACATCTCTCTCTATGTGCCATCTCCACCCGAATCACTGCCCCATCCCTCTCCCCCTGCAACTCCTGGACTCTCGACAGCGCTGCATCCCTCTCCCCCTGTAACTCCTGAACTCGCACCTACACTAACTATACTCGTGCCTATGCGGCGTATCTCTCCATCTGCATAGTCTGAACCTGATCCCTCGCATGTCTCTTCCTCTCCCGCATCGCCCCCATCTCCCCCACTGTCTGCTCTAAGAAAAACACTCTGTCCTGTAACTCATCTCGCTCCCACCAGAGATCATCCACCTGCTGACCACTACCTGCCGATACAGTCGTCCCCACTGCTGCCCCTCTGGCCTGCAATATAATAATCTCTGCCTCTAGTCTATCTCGGTCCCAACTAACCGCAGCTAACTCATCCCGTAACCCCTGCATGTTAGCCCGTAGTACCTCCCTCTCTCTCAACAGCAACTCCATCAAAGCTCTCTCAGTCCCCCGAACTGCTACTGGCACTCTCAATAGCTCAGCTCTAGGTCTGATCACCTCTGCCTCTGCCACCCTCAGCCTCTGATCTATACTCTTACCAATCGCAACCCCTGAGGAATTGACAGGAACCACCGATAATGGCTCTACATCCCAAATCTCTAGATCCGACACCTCGCCATCTATCTCCATAGCCTCATCACTCCCCCCAGCCTCCTCCTCCTGCTCACCCCCCAAATCCTCTATGGAAGGACAGACTCGTACTCTCTGCGGCTGACCATGCCTCCCCACTCTCATCAATCTCTGCGGCTCTCCCATCTCCGGCTGCTCCTCATCCTCACTCTCTCCTATCTCTACAACAGGAGGCTCCTTCCCTCCCCTCTACTGTCCTCCACTCCTCACCCTCTCTAGCTGACTCATGGTCTCAGTATCCTCTTGGGTGCCCTCATGATTTGTCATAATCTGTACCCTCATCAGTCGCCTCCTGCCCGCTATCAACTCTGGCTGCCCCCTGGCCTCCATCCCCTCCTGACCTCCATCCGACTGTCTCCCCTCTCCCTACTCTACCGTCCCAAGACTCTCCTCTGGCATACTCTGCCCCCTATACTAGTCTGCTGGCCCCCTCTACCCTCCACTGCATGTATCATCTCTACCTCTGACCCCTCTTGTCCTCCCACATCTAGCTCTGGATCCCTCCTCTCCTCCTGTCCTCCCACATCCGGCTCCCGAACTCTCCTCCTCTCCTGTCGTCTTGCCTCTCTCATCCTCCTCCGCTGCCCCCTGGTCCCCCTCCTCCTCCTCCTCCTACCTGCCCATCCCACTACCTCCATCCTCTCTCCCTCCATCTCCAACTCGAGATGTCCTCCCTCTCTCACCCCACACCGCTCATCCTCTGATCCAAATCTGACAGCTCCTACAATCGGCACCAAAGGTGTAATCCTATCCCATAGGTGGTTGCGAAACCACCGGTCATATCGATCTGTCACTCCTGCATCTGCTACTCCCTCATATCTCCCAAAATAGGGTACCTGCACTGTCGCTGCCCATGATGCTCTGGCCGCTGTGGGGCTAATCGCACGCCCCCATGGTCGCTCTCTGGTGAGCCGTCGAAACATCACTGGCGGACCCAGAATATCCTACGTCTACCCAAACTGTCTCCGCACCCTATCTGGCCGGTGCATCTCCACTATCTGTGGAAGCATCCCAATCAGGACACACTGTGCCATAAAATACCCACTATGTCTTGCAGTCTCCTCTCTCCATCCCCTAAAGCGTCGTCGCATATATGGTCGCCAAACTATGTCTCCCTCCACCAAATCATCTATCCTCCTCCTCCATACCTCCACATCTCCCACCCACCTATGATGAATAAGCCAGCCCCTTCCCTCTCCATATCTCCATGCCAGGGGCTCTGAATCATCCACCTCTCCCTCCCGCACAACAATCGGTCTAGTCACCGTAATGTGCTCCCATGCCCACACCTGTAGCAGCGTCATATGTGTCAAACTCATTGCCTCCCGATAACAAATCATATGCATATCTCTGTACAACTGGGCTAGTACACACGCACCCCATGCAATCTTTCCCTCTCGCCACTCCACAATATGTCGAATCAGCTCC
The DNA here is from genome assembly GCA_007258455.2 of Sequoia sempervirens. Classification (NCBI taxonomy): domain Eukaryota; kingdom Viridiplantae; phylum Streptophyta; class Pinopsida; order Cupressales; family Cupressaceae; genus Sequoia; species Sequoia sempervirens. The sequence goes on along the minus strand of VDFB02363958.1, from coordinate 12,074 downwards.
ATAAACCGTAAGCTACAATATCGCCTGCTACGATCTGGCAGCAATACCCCACTAATCAACCCAGCTAAAAATAAAGGCAACGCTGGTACTCCCACTCTCAGGCATCCATCTACATCCAACTACTGACCATGCAATGACAGGGCAATGTCCCCAAACAACACTCTCATAGTCTGCCTCAACTCGGCCCCCCCGACACCACATCACTCAATAAAATCCTTGATATCGGCAGCTTGAGGATGTGCCATACATCCTCCAACGTCACCGTAACCTCCCTCGTCGGCAGCCGAAATGTCGACGTCTCTGAACTCCATCTCTCTATCAGGGCTGTCAGCATCGCTCGATGTGCCCTCAGCACTAGCACCTCTAAAAAATGCATAAGCCCTTCACACTCCAAAGCCGCACGATCCACACCCGTCATCGCTCCTAGCGCTGCTGTCAGTGCCTCTAACTGTCGCTCGTGTGTCCGTATCCGCATTAAACACTGCATCCACATCAACCATTTGTTAGTACATAATTTTTCATGGCCTCAGACCGCCTTTACTTTTTTCTCTCTCCTCATGTCTATTTTATCCCTCCCCTCTACTTCTTTCCTCTTTTCTTTTCTTTCCAGCTGCTCCTCCTCCCTCTTGGCCGGCTCCGCCTTTCGCCCTCCTTGTGTGTGCCCTCCGCTCGGGGCGGCTCCGCCCTCACAGGGCGGCTCCACCCTCTCGAGGCGTAACCGCCCCTCCGGGGCGGCTCCGTCCCTCCTGGGTGGATACGCCCCCACCGGGCGGCTCTGCCCCCTCGGGGCGGATACGCCCTCTCGGGGCGTAACCGCCCCCACGAGGCGGATACACCCCTGCGGTGGCTGTGCCCCGCAGGGCGTATACGCCCCTACGGGGGAACAACCCCCGGGGCGGATCCGCCTGTCCGTCCGGGGCGTGTCCGCCCCGGCGGGGCATTTGCGCCCCAGTGCCTGGGGCGGCCCCGCCCCGGTAGGGCGTCTGCACCCCGGTGGAGCATCTGCGCCCCGCCGCTTGGGGCGGCCCCACCCCAACGGGGCATCTGCGCCCCGCCGGCTAGGGCGTGTCCGCCCCAGCGGGGCGTTTGCGCCCCACCCTTGGGGGGCGCACACGCCCCACTGTGGCGGAGCAGTTCGCCCCTGTTCCCCTAGGTTTTTTCTATTTTTTTTAATTTAATTGAATTTCTGCTGCCTACCCAGTTTTTATTTTTCTCCCACCTATAAAACCCATATGCGCCTTTTTTGTCTATCTTTTCACAAACGGTGAAATTTTTCAAAATCAATAACATAGGTTTCCATACTCACCTTTCGAGGCACCACGAAGTGAGTCCACCGTTTCCGCAGCTCGTCGGCTCGGTGCACGATCTCGGTGTCGTAATCCTGCGGCATGTTGCTCCGTCTCCTCTCTCTCTTTCTCCTCCTTTCCTCACTTGCTTGAGTGAAAATGACTAAGGTAAATTTTTCAATTACCTTTTTAACCCTTTCTACCTCAAAGGTATTTTTTACCTCCTATTTAACTTTTCATCCCTCCAACTAATCCCTAACTTCCTGGAGCCGCCATTCACACACCGTACGTCCAATCCACTCCGTTCAAAAGGAAAAGTTTCTTAATTTTTTGCCCTCTATCCAAAGGTCTCCTCCATTTCTTTCTATCGAGACGTCGTCCGGGGCCCCTCCTTTCTTCCCCAACCGCCCTCTCGAGGGAGCATACCCTACCACTTCCTTCCATCCATTTCAAACCAGGCACTGGGGCATCCTTCTTCTTCTTCGTCAGGCCGGGGCATCAATCCTCATTCCTTTCTTAATCCTTGACATTTACTTTTCTTCGAAACATTGTTATTTCAACAATATTTCGAAGAGGGGCAAAATGTAGGCATCCAAATTTAATCACTTCCATATGATTAAATTTACTGCCTTTCCATCTATCGTATTAATATTAATTTATTAAATTAATATTACACCTTTCATCTCATATCGGTAAAGTATTAATACTTTGTCTTTTACCCTATTCCTCTCTAAATTAAATAAATACACTAATTTATTTAATTTAGTCATCCTTCCTCTTTTTGATTTAAAAATCAATTTAAAATTCCTCACTTTCTCTCTCCTTGTCACATCCTCCATAACCTCACCCTAATCTGAATTAATTTAATTAATTCAGGGTTATGATGTGCATCCTCTTAATCAGAGATTAATGTCACATCCTCCTACATTTGCCACTTGCCTCTAATCTTCTATTAATTAGCCTAATCCAATGTTTGCACAACCTTAACCAAAGTCATTAGCTAAATTTAGCACCACTTTTTGGTCAATTCTTCCATTTTTCCTTTTTAGACATTGACTCTCCTTCCCATGAGAATTTTTAATTCTCATTTATTTATCCCATGTCTCTCTTCTTCCCATGTGAATTTTTAATTCACATTTTATCCTTCCAAGGCTTCTAGAACCTTGGACTTGTCACAATCTCCACATGTGACCAAGTCCCACCTTTTTGGAGCCCACCTTTTACCCTCTAGATCATCCTAGGAATGTGAATTTTTAATTCACATTTATCCCCCCAACCCCCTTTCCTTTTCCCATGTAGATTTTTGAGAAATTCTAAAATTCCTCAAATGTCCCTTTCACTCCTACTTGGGGACAAGAAATCCCTTTTTGTGGAAATCCTCTCACCCCCCAAGGTGCATGTCCTTTTTCCACCTCATGTACCTTCTTGACAACTCATTTCCACCTCATCCTCCTTTGGCCACTTCACCCTCCACATGTCAAGATGTGAGGGCTTGTGGGTTCTCAACCCACCATAGCCCTTCATCTTGACCTTGTTGGATCAATCTTGACCATTGAATTCTCTAGAGAATTCAAGTTTCTCTATAAATACCCCCTCCTCAAGGGCATTTTCAAGACTTAGTCATTTTGCAATTACATGCTGCCATTTTGTGAACTCATCCAATTTTCAATTACATCATTTTGCATTTGTATCCAAGCACATAGCAAAGATCCTCAATAGAGCCATCAAGGAGCACACATCCCATTCTAAGCAAGGGCCAATCAAAGGGGTATCAACAACAAAGGAAGGTAAAACCATTTGTCTTGTGCTATCTATTTTCCTTATTGTTTTGTCACTCTCTTTTGGCTAATCTTGAGGTGTCCTTGGTCTATTATCATTCGTATTTTGAGTTATTTTATGTGTTAGAATAGGATAAATTCCAAGGTATACAATAATATCTTGATATACATTTAATGCATAATTATTCCTTTCTTCTCTTCTAGGGTGTAGACCTTACCAATAAAGACATCCTTCACATTTTTTGTGGTACCCATAGTGCGTATATCACACTAATTGTCTATTGACTCCATCCTCGTCTTTTGGTTCTGATCCCATAATCTATCGAAGTAAAATATCCTTTCAAGTTGCACCATTACTCTTGGTATTGTGTTGGTCCTTATATTGATGAACCCTTCTATATCTAGTTTTTCCTCTGCTAGTTCCACTTTGTCGATGATCTAAGAGGAAAAGAAATCTGAACTAGCATAAAATCCAATATATTATTATCATCTTCAAATACTTGGAAATGGGTGACATTATCAAACACCGACTGAGTAGGGGTAAGCTCCCTCATGAACTTATTTAAGCCAGATAATGATGAGGGTTGTAAAGTATCAGTTGCTTGGGCTAATGCATTAGTGGCCTAATTTTTACTTTAGGAAATAAATTGAATGTTTAATGCATCAACCCCTCTATCAATTCCCATGATCTATGCCTATAATTGGTTAACCTTCTATCATGGCCTGATTATTTTTTCTTTACTTGCTTTATGACTACTTATAAATCCCCCAAAACTTGTAATTCTTTAACCTTCTTCCACAATGCCATCAATAATACATGCACTAATGCCTTATATTTTTCTACATTATTTTTGCAATGAAACTATAACCTATGTGCTGCAAAAAAAGTCTTACCAGTTGGATTGATCAATTAAAAGCCTACACCAGGTCCTTTTTTAAATTTGGAACCATAAAAAAGAAAGGTATAGAACATGCTTGGGTGTGTGCCTTTCAAATTTATAGAGCATGCCTCATCTTTGGGTAAAGTATCAACTTGCAGATCACTCAACTGTTCACATTTAGGCTTTTCTTGTATTTTTTGATCATCAATTTTAACTACTACTGGGATGATTTGTCTTTTAATTTCATCGAAATAAATTTGGAAAAGGAAACATTCAAACTAGGAGTGAGATGCATCATGTATTCTGCACCATCTAGGTAATAAAAACTCTTTGAAATCCATCCTACCACCAAGAATGGCTTGGTCCTGGGCACACTTCCTCATAAAATCCTTGAAAATTTCAAGTAGTCCAATATTATCATCAACTTGTGGATCCTCATCATTAGATTCAATTGTCACTTCAATGATGTTAGGAAGATGAGTTAGAACTTTGGGTTCATCATACAACATTAGAACTTCTTCTATTTCTTCTCTTCATCTCCAATTACCATAGGGACATAGTTTCCCAATCTAGTTTTTGAGAACAACACTTTGTTCATTTTTTTGTTGTATTCAATGATCATGAATCCCATCCTTGGCTCATGCTCTATATTAATTTTATTGGGAATTCATTTCCATGTGAACCACATGTGCGAATGATCAAAGGAATTATATCCATTAATTACTCTTGTGAAGTCCCTACCTAAGATCATTCCATATGTATTAGGAATATTTGCTACCTAAATATTAATCATCTATTGTACCCTTGGGTTTGATGCAACTTGCATTTGAATTCTATTCAATTCTCCAACCACACTCACCTCTGTCTTATCCAATTGAGTGGCCTTCCATTTAGAGGGAGTAGAAGTAATTCCTAATGCCTTACATACTAAGAATGACATAATGTTTGTGGAAGCTCCAAAATCTAACAAATAATTGTGAAAATTCTTTCCAAAAAATTAATAGTGAGAAAGAAAGGAGGTGTTTTAGGTTTTCTTTAGAATATACTATTGGAATCAAGGAACACTAAGAGGGGGGGTGAATCAGTGTTCTACAAAATTTAACTTTATTAACTTGATCTTTAAACCACTTATAGCATTGAACCAAAAGAAATATGCAAGAACACAAGACAGTCAACCACAACACCATAACACAAGGATTTTTATGTGGAAACCCTATTAGGGGAAAAACCATGGTGGAGATTAATTCACATTATGAGTATAATCAAAATAAGTTCTTACAAATGGAATGCACATGCATTTAGGCACACTTCCCAGAGCTCACTACTCAAATACAAAAGGCTTATTGCCCAAAAGAAGAATCATTGTCTTATAGTCATAGTTGGAAGACAATTAGAGTGGATGAACTATGAGATAGCATCTACTAATTCTAGATAATAGTTCTGGTTAAGCAAATTAATCGCATTCTTCACATTTTGTTTGATTCTGCTCTTGAAACTCTGTCTGCTTTAATTCAGATCACCAATCTCTGTTCTGCACAAGTGAAACTGCACACAATTGATATATATTCCTTTTTAATTTCACATCATATCACATCACACATCAAAATGATATGAATAATCGATTATATATATCCGCGACTAGAGATTATATCAACTATATGTCAGCTTTAACAAAATAAGAAACATGTACAAACTGTCAGCCCAATCCATAAATAATTATCAATGTGAATCAAAAAATGTTAGCCAAAACATAGTGAGGAGCCAAAATAACATGTCTCAAACACAAATCACCTTAAACAATTATGCCTCAAAGATCCACAACACGCTACACTCATCTAGTCGGCCTTTCTGCACTGTTAGACTAAAAATCAATAAACCAAATCTTCTAACTTGCACACTAATCAATACAAGGCCCTATGATTCAAGGATAAGATAGTTCATACATCAAAATAACTTCCCTAAGATCCACAACACAAAATGATAACAAAAAATTACATATGATCCAATGTACACAACTTTTTTGGATGCCCTATTTTAGCTTTGACAGTTAACACATATCTTCAATCTAACTTCTGGTACGAGAAACTACTGAAGTGCAGATAGGATTACTGACTAGGGTTGCCATCAATGACAACACTAGATGACTTGTGCAGTGTCTCTTTCCAACAATCTCCCCCTTTGGAATTGATAGCAACACTTAGTGAAAAATGACTAAGTGTCAGAATCAATACCAACATGAATACATTGCAATCCTCAAAACTTCAAAAAAATTTAATCACAACTCCCCTTGAGATGAATATGACATTTTTCACACCCCACACTCCCCCTTTGACATCAATTACAAAGATAGGAATCCGCACACCAAAAATCCTACAAAATTGCTATGAACAGACTGTATATGTACAAACATGCCTTTCTAACTTACATGGATTTGAATATATCTATAAAATTATTCTTCAACGGGCTTAAACTAGTGTCCCAACCCTTTTTGAGACTCTCCAAAATAGTCATGTGACCACATAATAGGTAGGATTGCATCTCTACTGACTCAATATTTGTTGGATCACTGACAGCCATAACATCATGTGCTTCATTCAATGCACTAAGCATTGTCTCCATTTAGGACCAATTATTCCTCTGAGCTCACATACCATTTCAGCAATTCTTCCTTTGTCAAGCTTCAAAATTTTAATCTTGTCAAGTAGGGATATGACTTGACCTTCTTTCTTACTCATAGAAATGGTTAGAGGATCAAAGGCTTGAGAAATATCTTCTAACTATTTCTCATATTCCTTAATTTTCTTCTCAGTGACCTCAGTGAACTTTGACAAGGATAAGCATGACTTGTAGATGTTTCCACCCTCAGATAATGTACCTTGAATTTTCTTCTCATAGGTAGCTAATAAGGATTTATCATTAGCAATCATACACTTCAATCTACTGAACCTGTTTGCATCAAATTCATTTTTGACCTTATCCTCGACTAACTTTTTAAGAGACTCAAAGTGAGTACTTACAGAGTTGATAATTTTCTTTAGTAAACTGGAGGGAGAATCAGATGAATCCTTGACATGTGTGGGCATGATCTTATCTAAGATACCAGATGCAATAATTATCAACTCATTGTCCTCAATGTGAGATTTCAATATCTCTTCGCTTGCCTTAGCCTGAGCAAATGATGCTACCTCCAGCTTCTGAATAGGAGATAGAGTGGCCAAGTTGATAGGACTTTCAAGCAATCCAAGGTCAAACTCCTCCTATTTTTCTTCTAAAAACTTCTATACTTCCTTTGCAGTGTCTCTTGCTCCCATAGCAACCTCCTTTTCCTTAGCCTTCTTTTCTTCAACCATAGATTCTTGCTTGGCTTTGGGAATCTCAATTTCTTTAGCTTTAGGAGCTTTAGTCTCCATGGGAATTTTAGTATCTTGCATATCTAGAGGATTATGACTATCCTAAATTGTGTCTTCTTTCACTTATTCAATTTCTAGACCAGATGGAACATCTTCATCATGAGTTTCTTCAGAAACAATGTTATACCTATTCTTCAACAAAACTGCCTTAAGAATTTTCTCAGTGTCTTTTGCCACTTCCTTTGTTTACTCGATCATAAGTTTATTCACCCTTTTTTTTCTCTTAAAATCCTTTTTAGCATCATTGAGGATTTTCTTCATTTCTTCTAGTGGCATTACCAGACATAGATCAGTAAGTATGCATTCTCTCATTTGTTCATCTTCAGCTCTTGCATTTACTCTCCTCATTTCTAAGACTTCATATAACGCTTTAGGTAACTCTAACATTATTTCTATGAGAGTCATATTGAAAATATTCAAATATTTTATTATGGATTCTTCAAGGGTTCTTTGACCAACTCTATCAAAAGTGTCATACCATTTAGAAAGTGGTTTGAGATTTTCATCCTTAATTAAAGCTTTTTCCACTTCCTCTACAGTCATACCAGATCTATCAATTTTCATCTTTTTCTTTTTTTTCTCTTCACCAGATGACTTGTCCTTAGAGACTTTTGATGCCTTTGTGCCCTTATGCTTTATTTCTCTTAATTCTTCATCTAATTTAGTTTCTTCATCATCCTTAGAAAAAACATAGACTCTTGTGCTTTTATCCTTCTTCCTCTTTCCTTCTCTTCCAGATGTCTTAATTTGAGCTTTCACTGGGCTTAATTTCTTTGTAGGACCAGATGAGAGTGCAGAGCTCCTTGTAGATCTAGATCTGGTAGAGGATGCTGCCAAACTAGCTAGCTCAATTCTAGTAGGCTCCCCTTCTTCAGCTTGTTTTCTTTTCTTCCTAGCTTCCCTCACTGCTTCAACTGATATGTTGATGCTCTCTGCAAAATCTTCAACTTCCTTTCTCACCTTCCAAACTATCATAGGCTTCTTTAGTTCTACATGCACTTGCATATTTTCACTTAAAAGGTATCAAACATTTCTTCTATTGGATCCTGAGGTTTACTCAACAGGTGTTGGGCATACAACTCTAAAATGTGTTCTTCAACCTCATATCCCATAGGCTTTATCCAAACTGTTCTAGGTTTTTCTGCCTCCATCAAACACTGATCAATTTCAACCATGAAGCAAATAGTGTCCTTATATTTTTCCACAATAGATTTAGGAATCCTTTCCCCAACTTGCATTTCACTCTGGAAGCTTTTGAAGTAGCCCCAGATAGCAGTTTTCCTTGCTTTTCTATCACCAATTTTGTATAGGATATCTCTGATTTGAACAACTACCGGTCTATCACCTTCCCATTGCACTTTACCAACTCCCAGAACTTCTTTCATGAAGTAGAAGAATAGACATAACAACAGACTTCCATAATTGAAAGAGTTCTTCTTTTCCTTGATTTTGCAAAGATTTTCAATTAGTTGGCTTTGGAGTAACTCACATAAGTCATATTTTTCATTTTCTTTGACCATTTGATAAGCTGCATAGATTGTAGTACCAGATACAGAGTTATCCTAACTAGAGTGATAGATTTTATATCCAATAACCATAGAAGAAAATCTTACATCCAATTCAATGATGTCATTAATTATCATGGCTCTTTTGTCGAAAACAGAACCGGTTGCCTTAGTAACTATTTGGTTCTTCACAGCTTTCAATGTGGGAAACCCACTGGATGAATTCAGATCAGTAACACTGCTTATAGCTTCTCTTGTGATCTTGAAGGGTTGATTTAACCACATGAACTCAGCATGCACTCGACTTAGTATGTACCAAGCCCATTCATTTTTGTTGAACACGGGAAACTTCACAATTTGCATGAACTTCTTCTCCTCCAAAGTCTTAAATTTAGGCCTTACACAAAGATCTTCTCCCACGATGTGATTTGTGTACATATTTAACAACTAGGAGGTTCCTAATTCCTCAATATTCACATGAACATATGCCCTAATATCTTCAATGTGCAAATTTTTTGGATGTCATGGTTGTGCTACTAATATGTTGTTATCATTGATGTCAACACTATTGGCATTAATATCTTAGAAGTTGTATATTTTGAGGATATTGAGAAAATTGTAATGAAATAAGTTACAAGTTGTCAGTGGTGAAGTGTAGTTCAGTATGTTGGTTAGTTTAGTACATTGATGATCAAAGGTTGTGGATTAAAGGGTTTCTTATCAAGTATATCTAGTTTATCCATGTCAAGTTTCAAAGATCTGCATGAAGATTTGTTCGAGTTATGAGTAGTTGTATTTTGACAGTCATTTTGTTACTTCAGTTGGTGTTCCTGAATGAAGATGATGTTATTTTAGTAATTTCAATTACTTCAAATGCTCCTCTAGTGATTCATGATGTTTGTGGATGTTTCTAGACCATTCTCTATCTGTGTTGCACATCCACATTGATCGTTGTGCTCACAATTAGAGATTTTCTCTTGCGTGTTCATGCTTTTCATGTTCTTGGCCAACAGGGTGTTGTAGCGTGTTGTGGATCTTCAAGGAATAATTTTTGAAGGTGGTTCGTGTTTGAGAATTTTATTTTGGGTCTCCACTATGTAGTGGCCGACCGTGGTTGATTCACATTAATAATCTTTATTGTTTTGGGCCGATAATTTGTATTCATTTTTTTTTTATTGAGGCCATCATGTAGCAATGTAATTTGTTGTTGTGGATATATATGAGTGATTTTTTTATCATTTGAAGGCATGAGTATGTGAAGTGTGTGAGTCCTATGTGAATAATGTTTAGATCATTTGAAGGCAGAAGTAGAGTGTGAAGAAGTGTTCATGTGCTTAATTGGAACTGTAATTAGGCATTAGCAGATGCTATTTTCTCAGTTCAAATTCATGTGGATGTAATCCAAATATTTTGTAAGACAATGAGTCTTCGTTTTTTATTTGAGTAGTGAGCTCTAGGTAGTGCACTTGAATGCATGTGCATTCCCCACTAAAATTTCTTTATACTTTTAACATGATATAATCTTGTGGACTAACCTCCACTATGGTTTTTCCCCTAATAGGGTTTCCACATAAAAAAAATTGGTGTTATGTGTGTTTCTAATGTTTTGTTGATTTATGCTTTTATGGTTATTGATCAGATCTGAGAATAAGGTTAATAAGTTGAATAAGTTTGAAATTCTATGACAACTGATTCACACCCCCTCTCAGTTGTTTGCCCTTGTGTTGCCAATAATTGGTATCAGATAAGGTTCCTTCAAAGAAATTTAACAACGTGAGGTGATCCAGGATGGAAACATACAAGAAGGATAGTCCAAGATTTGATGGAACAAATTATTCTTTATGGAAGACTTGAATGGGGTACCATCTAAGATGCATTAGTGAATCTTACTAGAGCATTACAAGCAATAGGTATGTTATTCCTTAGAATGGTCCTACTACTACTGCTAAGATTAGGGATTTTGAGTACAATATTAGGGCTAAGGAAGCATTGTTGAGTGCTTTGACTGATTCTAAGGTGAAAAATGTTATGGACCTAAAGACTGCTTATGAGATCTAGAAAAAGTCAGAAACTTTGTATGAAGGTTATGCTAATGTGAAGATTGCTAAGTTACAAAGTCTAAAAGGGAAATATGAAATGTTGAGAATGGGTGATGATGATAACATTACTACTTTCATGCAAAGAGTGAATGAACTTGTGTGTGGTATCAGATGTGTTGGTGGACAGTTGGAAGAATCAGAGATTGTTTCTAAAGTGCTTAGATCCTTTCCTGTTGCATAAAAATTCAAAACTACTACTATTGAGGAGCTCTAGACTATAACAAATGTAACTAGAGACATGTTGATTGGTAAGATTATTGTGTTTGAGTTAAGTGAGTTTGGTGATGCTCTTCCTAAGATAGAATATGCATTCAAAGCTAATACTTCTAGAAGAGATAAACAAATATATGATCTGGAAGAAATTTCTTCTAGAAAGGTATTCAAGTATGAGGAGGAAATGAGAGAGATTGAAGAAGAGGAGAGAAAGCTAGAGGATCTTGAAGCACTTATTGTCAAAAGGGAAGCTAGAGGATAAGATAAGTATAAAGGAAAATTTCCTATTAAATGTTTTTCTTGGAATAAGATAGGTCATTTTGCATCAAGGTTTCTGAAAAGAGTCCCTAAGCCAAGACCTAACAAGTCTAGATTTCAAAGAAAGTGTTATTATGCTCCTGATGAAGGTGTGAAAGATGATGAATCTAATAAAGGGAATGTAATTGAAGATGAATGGGTATTTATTGCTATCAAGGAAAATGATCCTACCCCTACTAAATCTATTAGTTACACAAAAGTGGAGAAATCCCTAGTTGCTCAAGTTGAAGAGAAAGATGAATCGGTGATTGACAGTGGATGCTCTCATCACATGACAGGTGATAAAAGAAAATTTGTGAGCTTGTAAAAGTATGATGGTGGTATTGTAAGATTTGGTGATGACAAATTAGGTGTAATCCATGGCATAGGATCTATTTCTCTTGATGGTAAGAATAACATTAATGATGTTCTTTATGTGGAAGGTTTGAAGCATAATCTCTTAAGTGTTGGACAGATGGTTGACAAGGGATACAATATTCAATTCAAGAATGGAAAGTGTAGAATATTGGGAAGTTCTGGAAATGTGATTGTTGTAGGTACAAAAAACAAAAGGTAACATCTTTAACCTGAATGTTGATAGTAAA
>VDFB02363957.1:0-12460 GCA_007258455.2 Sequoia sempervirens | reverse complement strand
TGATTTTGATAACATAAATCCGATTATCATCTGTGTGAATGTGGCGGATTATATTGTCTTCAACATTATGTATGCTTTTGGCTTTGGTATCCGATGTTTCCCCCTTTTGGTAGTTTGGCAAAGGATATTTGAATGCTTGATGATCATCATTGGTATGATGTCCCTCAATTGTAATGGTACCATTGTCAATTAAATCTTGTACTAGATTTTTCAAAGCTTGACAATTGTTTGTTCTATGACCTTTACATCGATGATAATTGCAAAAATACGAGTCATTCCATGATGATGGTTTAACTCGTGGCTCATAATCTCTTTGTGGTGGTAAGGTGATAACCTTATTATCAAGAAGCTCCTTGAGAGCAGACTCAAGAGTTTGACCCAAAGCAGTAAAAGTCCGTTGATTTGAAAAGAACGAAGGTCTAGACGGATTTGATGTTTGAGTATTGCCAAGATTATTATTGAAATTACCACGATTTTGATTGGTATTTTGATTGGTCATGTTCTCTTGCTTGGAAATTTGTCCTTGTTGATTGTTGTTTCCTTGTTGAATTGTATTTCCTTGTAGATTGTTTCGTGGAGCACTTGATAGATTGAAAACAGATGGTCTTGTTCGTAGATTATTTGCATCCACTATACCATCATTAACAACATTTTTGTTTCTATTCCAAAACCTTGTTTTATCATTGCTGTTTTGATTTGATGTACTTGGATTATCAAGTTTTATCACTCCCCTTTTAACCAAGGCCCCTTCAATGGTGATTGCATTTTCAATCAATTTTTCAAAGTTATGAGGACAATGAAGGTTAAGCCTATAGCTTAATTCTGGATCAAGGCTATTAATAAAGATATCCATCTTTTCCTTTTCAGGAATAGGACAAGAATATCGTGCAAATAACCTTCTCCACCTTTGTAAAAATGTAGTAAAGGGTTCTCCTACTTTTTGTTTCACTTTACAAAGATCAAGCATTGTTATTTGGTGTTGAATGTTGTAGGAGTATTGTGAGATAAACTGATTTATCAACTCCTCAAAAGTTTTGATAGGTGGAGTGATTTTTGAAAGCCACTCCATGGATTGTACACCTAGACTTCGTGGAAATAATCGCATCAAGTATCGTCATAGGTGAATTCAAGACTCATGTTTCAAAAATCCCTAACATGGTCAATGGGATCAGTTTTTCCATTATACCTATCATACTTAGGAATTTCGCAATGTTTTGGAAATGGGATCATTTGAAGACTCCTATCAAATGGATAAGGAGATATGTCTTCCAAAACATATTTCTTTGTTGTACCTCCTTGCATTTCCTTTATTTTCCCTTGTAATTCTTTTATCTATTGGTTAAGAGCACTAAAGTCATTAGGAGGAGTTTCAGGATTTTGTTTAATACCTTCTATGTCAAAGGTATGAGGTAACTTAGCTCCTTGATTAGCTAATGAAAGAAAATATTTTTCTTTGTTACGTTCTAGAATTCTTTCCATAAGAGTATGGAATTGAGGATCTTGTTCTGCTTCTTGAAGCTTTTCTTCTGTCAATGCATCAAGATTAAATGTTTCCTCTTCTTTTTCATTTCGGTCACCCATTTTACTAGTTGTGGTTTCTCCCTCGTCTTTTTCCATTTGTTTTTGAGATCTCGTGAAGACAGGCATAGATTTGTATCCAAATTTTACTCACTTTTGATCAAAAGAATGAAATAGTGCAATGTATGTCATAAATATGAAAGTCAAGATAGAATGAAGATTTCTAGGACTTTACACAAAATTTCTAATCTTGTAGCTTGTGTTGTTCCCTAAGTGAAAGGATGAAAATCCTGTTAGCGGGAATATAAGCAAAAGATCTAGAAAAGGATGGTTTTGCACTTTATGAAATTTTGATCATGACTTTGTAAAAGGATAGATTTTATGATAGATGCCTAATGTATTCTAAGTTCTCTATTGTAAGATTTGATTTGGACGAGTAGAATATTCGATTGCTGGTTGGGGAATATAACAAAAACGGATGCGTTGACTATGGTTATGCCTTTGAGAAAGGGCTCTTCTTTGAAAATAAGCTTGTGAATACAAGGGTTCTATGGCATAATCATCTGAAAGACCTCTAACACAATCATGATACCTATGAAGAAAAGTTCTATATTTAAGTAAAACTTTTCGACTTTGATATAAGAATCGTTGTTTCTTCAATAATTTCTTGTGGTTGAGGGGTTTCTTTGGCTTCTTAATCCTTTTGGAAACGGATTTCTTTACAAATTTTGTGGATTTCCAATCTCGTAACATGAGATTGATCAATATGATAATGAGTGTTTTGGATGATCTTTATCTAAATTAATGTAGTGAAAACACATCAAACAAATTTAAAACAGTTGTTTTAAGTCCTATGCTAAACATCAAGTGTGTAACTAAAATGTTTTTCAAAAAATGTTTTAACGGGTTTTACACATGAAGCAATCAAATGCATCACCTTCTTAGTTCTGGCAGGTCATCATGGAAGTAACCAGTCACACGCCCACATCTTAAAACTGATACGACTATTACGCCCACAACAATTTCAAAGGGCGCCCTGTTTGTTCCTTTTCCAAAGGCATCAGAAAGATCGAAGTGAATAACGGATCTCCGAAAGCAAACAACTTTGGCGCTATATAGTAGCATCAAAAGATTCTTCCCTCCCCGTGACGAAACAATGTTCTAAACCACCCGCTTAGTTAATACACTAGGTTCATAGTAAGGGTTTCGCTCAAGGCAAATGATAGACCGAGAGACCCTCCTTACCTTGTAACAGCGCTTGGGACACAATACTCACAAAGAGGGTTTCCCCAATTTGCTTTAAATTTAGAGGGGTGAATAAAGATGGTCATTGAACCCACTTGAGCTGCCTCTTGGGTGAGCCTTTTTTCCCACAAGAGCAGGCTCTCTACAAGGTTTTAACAAAGCTTAAAAATGCATAAAAAGAAATAAGTGAGTTTGGAATTTTGATCACCCAGTTAAGGGGAGAGCATAGGCCTATCACCAAGAACAAAGCAAACAAAGGTTCAATTGTTAAGCACCAAATGAAAATTTTCTAAACTAAGTGAAGATGTTGCTTCACATAAACAGAAAATTCATTTTAAGCCTAAATTGAGAAATGAAGTGTCTATCCTAGGATTGCTTTATTTTATGCTTTAGATGACTACCCTAGGATTGCTTAATTTTATGCTTAAAAAAAAAATTTTAACTGTCCGCGGCTGCGTCAGAATCAGTTAAACTAATCTACAGTTATAGATTACAGGATACATTCTTTTAACAATTTACGCTGCAAAATACATCATAGGCGCTGCAAAACAGATTATGGGCGCTGCAATAGTCATCACGGGCACTGCAAAACTGATTATGGGCGCTGCAATAGTAGTCGCGGGCGCTGCAATAGTAGTTACGGGCGCTACAACAGTAATCACGGGTACTGCAATAGTAATCACGGGCACTGCAACAGTAATCACGGGTGCTGCAATAGTAATCACGGGCGCTGCAACAGACTTTAAATGCACTAAACTGGAGGTGTTTTCCAAAACGTGTCATCTACGCTATTCCGCTATTTTTTTTCCTATAATCAGTCAAAAGAAGCTGCAAAAAGATGTTAAAAAGGGGAAAAGAGCCCCACGGTGGGCGCCAAAAATGTGTTATGTTATCTATGTTAATCTAATTGAAAACAAAAACACTCTAATGAAACATTAATCTAAAGAAAACTAAATAAATTCAAATAAGCAAGATTTCTTTAGAGCCGTTTCATTTTCCTCTATCTCCAGGAGTTTGAAGTTGCTACTCTCAGATTTGATGTTAGCTCCTCCAAATGGCTGTTGTAGAATGAGAATGCAAATGAAAACTATTCTATATGCTGGTGAAGATGGGATTGTTGATATGGATATGGACAGGGGCTGTGATTATGCATAGGGGCTGTGAATGAAATGTATCATGATTCTATTGCTATTGCTATGATTCTATGCTATTTATGCTATGAAAGTACTCTATGAATGCTAATGCTACTTGCAAATTTGGCTATAGTTTACTTGCTTAAACTTCTATATGATTTGGAGCTCCCGGTAGCTGTATTTATAGATTTTTGCAGGCTCCATCCCGGCTGGCAAGAATCTACAGCTGTGAATTTGTCTGGTAAATTTGAATGGTGAGAGATGGAGAGGTTGAGAAGAAGATGGAAGAGGTTGAGAGGTTGGAGAGAAGGATGGATTCATGTCTTCAACCCACGGGAACAAGCCTGTAATCTCACCGCAAGCGAACCCCAAAGGACAATAACAAAATAATTACAGCACAATTTTTTTTTATTTAAGTAAACATAACATACATGTAATACACATTAAGTCATAACATGAATTTCATTTAAGAAAATTCACTAACACATACATCCTTTGGGGTACACGAAGAGTCATTACGCAACTTAGATCCATACAACAACCATAAAGAATAAAATCTAAAGATATAAAGTAAGCATTAACAAATATAACACATACATGATGATCAATGATAAGAAACCATATGAATACGCAAATACATCATATGCATGATCATCCTAACACATTGAATAACAACTGCCATAGCCAATATCTACACCAAGTTTAACATTTCATTACAGTATAATATTTAAGAAGTACAATGATACAAAAGTATTCCAAATATGAGTGAAACCATCACCAGATAGCATGATACAAATGAATAGATGAATACAAAGTATCATAACTGGCTCCAAGACAAATACAACTCTAGAGTCACTGCAACAGCACCAATCCACACCTCTCAATCCTCAGCTGGGGACCCAATGGGGTGCTTGGCACGTTCCACCCGACCATGTGAGTCCGAAGACCCACCCCCCATGCTAGGAGCTAACAAGAAAGAGACCTCAACCAAGAACATCCAAACATGGAACCACAAGACCCAACAACATACAAAAGTATCATAAAACTCAAGGATTACAATTACATAATCAACCACATACAAGAGTCAACATAACAACTTAAAGTCATAAGTCTCATCACCTAAATCAAAGCAATAGCCAATAAACAAGGAACCAAAGGAAGATCATAAAACACTTCCAAATCAAGATGAAATTAATAAACATATCACAATTCTGAATCGCAATGATGCAATACAATAACATCATATCACAGTACCATAAGAGTACAAGGTCAAAAACATCCACAAGATTTATACAAGACCAAAGAATACACCAAAGATCAAATAGGGTAAACCATAAATCAATTCAAAACAACTATGTTTCATCAGTTCAAGACAAAGAACCACTTCCAGAGGATTTCCAAAGAAGCAACATAAGAAGGAGTGTTAGAGGAGAGTGTCATCGCATGGCTTACATGGATTATCCAGACTACTACTAACGCAAGGCGCCGCCTCCGTCTACTGACGAATTATCCAGACTAAAACCGAGCGCTAGGAGCCGCCTCCATCTATGGTTATCCAGACTACCTATTTCAAGGCGCTACCATGGAAGGTTTCATGCGGATTCATATTAAGACAAGGCAACGAATCCATAACCACGACCTTCTCAATCCCCTTTAGCCTGTGATAGCACTAAAAGGCGGATGAGGCATCAATTATCTTTTTAATGTGATTCTACCCACCCCTAGTTAATTATTTAAATTATCACTTATTAAATTCACTCTAACGAGGGCTATCCTGGCGCCCCTTTGTGCGCCGACCACCCACTTAGAGCCACTCTCTCTCTCTAGACACTCAAAACATAAAACCAAAATCCAAGGGTTGTACAACATAACAAGAACATTTTATCACAAAAGAGCAGCATGCAAGGCATTACTCATCTTGCCATAAATACATATTCAAAATCTCAACGATTCCCGTACAACCCTTTCAAAAACATGAAACCAAAACACTTGCCACAACAAGGGCACATAAAAGGAGGAACATTAACCAATAGTAAAATAAACCTCTGGAAGATTCTCATAAAGTTACACTAGGGTTTCCCCATGAAAATCTGACAACAATAAAAACAAAACCTTGAAGAACTATTTTCAATTCAATTATGATGAGAGAATACATCAAAATAAGATCAACAACTCCCTTAAACAACATCAACAACTTCGATACGAACTAAATCAAACATCCAAGGGAAACCTCTATTTTCTCCTCTCGGAATACCCATAACTTCAAAGAACTTTTCAAATTTGACTCATTAACAACTCAAGTAGAACCATCAATCATGACAAAGTTAACATTAACCAATTTGCCACTTAGGTAAAGAAAAAAAGAACACATACTGGTTCCCAACGAATAGCAACATAAATAAAATGAGAGAAAATCTCCAACTCAAAAATCAACTCAGGAAAAGTCACATTGAAAGGGTCTATCAAAACAATCCATGAACCACACTTTCAAATACAATATAACCATTCATTCAATAAGAAGTAACTCGAAGCAATCTAATAAGAACATTATTTTAAAGATCAATCATTTCCAACATTTAAGGATATCACAATATTGCGAATGAAGATATAATCTGATGTTTTTAAGCCATAAGACACTAATCACAAGTATACTCCTCCAAACACAAATTAAAACAAATATATATTCCAATTAGGAAACTATATAGTATCGCATCGCCTAACTATTAAATATTTACCAAACTTTCAATTATGCAAAAATCCTTTCCCAATTTAAATACAATTCTATGCTTCTATATTCTTCAGAATCAAAAGAAAAACCCCTACGTAGTAAATGAACAACTTGACATGAAGATAGGATTATCAAAGGAACAATGATATACTTCCATAGGGTTTGCAACAACATTAAAAGATTGACATAATTATATATATACTCTTCCAAATAGTAATAATAACATAATTTACTATTGGATAACAAAATAGATCAGTATGAATGTCTTGGTGTTTTAAATATACTTTTATTGGGTCTTTATTCTCCACCACAATAATTTACTATTTAGAAATAAATAAATAAAAATCGTAAAATACATTATTTATTATAATTACTCTTATAAGAAAATAGTAATATATGTTAAACAATCTAAATTCTATTTATTCATTTCTTTTATTCACTAAAAGAGAACCATAAATTAAACTTCATGTTTTATCTCATAGATAAAATATAAATAAGAAAATCTAAATTTACATAAACCCTACATTTATACAAAAATGTTCATTTCAATAATGATTCCTAGGTCTTAAAAATAATTTGAAAGATTTCAACGAGGACACCACAAATAGGATACATCAAATTACCCTTAAATGAACAATGACCATTCAAATACAATTTATACATTCGTTTAATAAGAATTAATTTAAAATAAATAAAAGAACTCTATAATCACATATCGTAATTATCTCCAAGTATATTTTAACATTTCATAATATTCCTTATCATTAATCTCATAACTAAATTAAAAGATTATTTCCCTCGAACAATAATAATATTTGAGACAATTTTACTACAATTTCTTAGTTATTTAGCTTACACACTAATCTTACCATTCCACTCTAAAGGTTATAAAATAACAATATTTACCTACAAATTAACAAAGAACAATCCAATATAATTGTGGTAATAATAATATCCTAATTTTCTTAATCTTCGTTAGACAAATTTGCTAATCATTTAATAATGGAAATAACTTTTATTCAATTTTCAGTGTCAAGGAAACTTAAGTTTGTTTATCTTGATTTAAGCAACCCTTTTCAACCTAAATATGGTCTTATTTACTTTATTAATCCCATACATTCATAAATATATATACATTAACAATTATTAACTCCAAAATTGCTTCCCTATTCCTTAATTCACTTATCCTCAACACCAGTTATAGACACAACTAATTTCTTATACATCTTACCCCTACCTCTAAATATATACACGTATTTTAACATTGATGGAAGCTTAGCTCAACGTAACAAATAAACATTATAAATATTCCACCAGGTTTATACTTACAAGAATATTTATAAAATTCAAATGCCACAAAATGCATAAAGCAGAAGGAAATCAGAGGCTATTTATTTACCGCGACTTGTAGTTTCCAAATTTTGCAAAATTGCGGAAAAGTGTCTAATGGTTTGTGGAGATCTATTTCACTCGTGACAACGCCTCAACTCTAAATGCTGAAACTGTGACAGATTGTTAGAGGAAACAGTGAGGTTATAAAAATCTCTAAACTTCCTATTATGATCAAGTGCTTCCGCTGGGACAGGTCAACAATGGAATCAGAGGGATTATTAAACCTCTACAACATTCTATTTTCAAGTACTTCAGATGTGGCAGGTTGCCAACAGAGACCGCCTTCAGCCGACTATGTAATGGCCATTAAGGGAGGCTATTTAATTATGCACAAACCTCAACTCAAAACGTTGAAACTGTGACAGGTTGCCAAGTATGTTAGAAGTGAATATTGGAATTTGGAAATATCACCATCTACTCGCATTATCATCAAATCCAAGATGTTATCCACCAGTATGAAGGGAAGGAGAAAGGTGAGGTGCAAATACGCGGCTTGAGAGGAGGAGAAATAATATTTTCAATTGCAGCAACTGCGATGGATAGACAACAAAACCAAGCAGATTATTCGAATCAATAAACTTCCTATTCAGTTTGGTTACCAAATTTGATATATAACGTAACTCAAGGTCTAAATTACAACGACTGGAATTGATAATCTTTCCTTGATTTCAAGGTTAAATCTTAACCATAATAGGCGCTATCTCTTATATTGTGCCAAGGCCCCTCTTTTAATGGACAAGGTACCGAAAGATTACCCTTCCCTAGATATTGCGTAAGGATAAGAAGCAGATTTTGCTAGAAAGAGACTACAGGCATATGAATAAGGGGAATAGCTGACCTGACCCTATTGGTGCGTGCGTGAAAACAAACATAATTCATCTAGATTGACAATGATTGAAACACTCAAATAAGAAAAAGAGGACACTAACTGGCTAAGCTTTCCTGCCAAGCAATTTGGTACTAATTTCGAACATGATCTAGAGTCTAGACTTTAGAAATGTGGTTTCAGATAATCCTGAATTTAAAAGTAGTTAATCTGTGAAGATTATGGTTCAAATTGTATATGTAAATTTGTTGTCAGTGATCACACGGGGTCTCCCAGGGATGCTAACAAGAAAAATATTTCACTTTATTTCATATATAGGTATTTCTTGGTACTATTTTATACTTCTCCATAGAAGATAGAAACCTATAAAAGTGCTCATTAAATGATAGTTCTCTATACCTGTCTACATTAAAGAAATCGAGGAAAATGTAAACACAAATAGGGCAAGATTACTTTTCTCGTACCGTTCCATATCACATTGCATATAGTTGGATAAAACCGCATGGCTCAAGCCTGCTAGAAATAATCATGAAAGCTGCTCCACCAGTTATCATATGAGCAAGTGGCACATTCCATTTTGTGACTCTTCTCCCCGCACGCCGTGCCCCCACCTCCCTCACTTCAAACAAAATTCTTTAATTTCTTGGTCCGTTACCAATCCCGAACGAAATCCCAACCGAATATCTTTTTACCTTCCCATAACCGAATCTTCCAATTCAAATAATATTTCTTTGTGTGCTTATTATTTATTTCACACAGGGGTAATAATAAATTCTCATTTTATTTTATTTCATTTATTTATTTACTTAATTACTTAATTACGATATTCGAGTTTGGTTTATTTAATAATATTTTATTAAAATTTATTTCGTCACATTACTTACCATAATAACATTATTAACTTATCCATTATACTTAGATACCAAACTTTTACTAGCCTTTCCCGTTTTTACCTTCATTCAAACTTAAGTAAAATTTTAATATTTAATCGTCTCTAATATTTTCTCACCTTTAAATTTATTAATTGAATTTAATCTTTATATGATAATTACCTTTCCTCATCCAATCTGATTACTTTAAATAACAACTCCCAAAGATAATTAAATTCTTTATTTAATTCCAGATAAGGCAAGTAACCCTATAATTAAATTAACTTTATTAACCAAATCTCAGCATATTATTAATGTTATTTCATAACTTAAAAATTAAATAAAATCACCACATCGACATGATATTACTTCAACAACTTACTTGACATCAATGATGACCTAAAATGAGGACACTAAGTTCGCAGACGTAAACAGCAGAAATTAATTTTCGCTTCAAACTGCCATTTCCCTAGATGAAGATAATCCCTCACCAAATAAAATAAATTCATTTTAATTTTATTTATTGCTTTTGATATTTTATTTCTTTGGATTTTGAAAACTATGGAAGATTTAATTAAATATTTTGTAATATTTAATTATGATGTGACCTTAGAAGAATTTGAAATTTTTAAAAGATTTAATTAAATATTTTTGGAAATATTTAATTATGAATAGATTTTTGAATCGTATTAGAGGAATTTTGAAATGATTTAAGAATGAATATTTAAATTAGATTAGAAGAAATAATTAAATATTTTGGAATATTTAATTGTAAATGATATTTAGAAGAAGAATAATATTTTAATCTTTATTTGAATAAGATATTCAAACTAAGATTATATGATAATTAATATAAATAAATCGTAATATTTATTTAATTAATTAAGAAATGAATACGAAAAGATGATTAAATAAACTTTATTTATTTAATCAAAATATGAGAATGAAGAAATATAAATAAATTATTTAAATTTATTTATACGTAGATGGAATCAGAAGACGAATTAAATATTGAAAAATATTTAATTAATTACCGCACAATGATGTGACCATTTTAAGGTGTATACACTTGCTTTACATTTGAGAGGGACAACTCCCTCGTATGATATTATTTTGGTTTTAGTGTACTTTTAACTAGAAAGTACTAAAAATAATGATATTTTTTAAAAGCATGAGATGCTAAAGTATTCAACAAAAAACACACAAATTTCATTATAGGTTGCATAAGCTTATTTATTTAAAACTAAACAAGATTCATCATAAAAATCAAAGTCTACACATAAGAGTTTTATGATGAATACACACTAAGCATTAACACATCTAAATCAAAGTACCAATAAATGGGTATGTTTAATATATATCTTTACGAATATGACTAATCACTTTCACAAAAAAGTCTTAGGATAGCAAAGGTCATTATCAACTTGGCATACAAAAAGATTAACAATGAAGTATAGAAAACACCATGAATCCACCTTAAAAAATGCTTTCCATTACTTTGCAGAATTGTACAATTCCAAAATCCCTTATAAAAAAATTGTGAGAATCAAAAAGTACCTTTACAGTAGCACTTGAGCGTTGTATATATAGGCTTTTTCCTAGTAACTGACTTATAACTACTTTATATAACTACTTGGGTAACTACTTCTTTTTAATTTTGTGAAAATAAAATGAAATTTATTTTAGTTAGTTTTTTCTCAACTTTGTGAAAATAATGCTTATTTTCTAACTTGACTACAAACATGTGACATAAGTCACTTTTACAAATATATAACTCAAAATAAAAACTTATGACTTACGAATTTTGAGAAGAAAGTTGTACAATTGACCTTATTGAGAAGTTCTTTTTCATTTTTCTCTATCATCTCTAATACTTTTTGGAGAAATTCTCTACACTGTGGATTGCCTCTGGTGAAAGGAAGACTTTTCCTTGAATGCTCTAAACAACTTAACAACTAGAGTGCTGAATTTATTCTTAGGATAAAAAACATTAGTAATTTTTAATTTCCAAATAGATTGATCTCTTTGAAAATTATCCAAATCAAATGATAATTAGACAAATGGCCACATGCATAAAGAGAAATGGAGATAGTCGGACTTAATTTCTTTATTATTTTTGTACTGAAAACCTGTTTATTAAACAATTTAGTATCAATCATATCTTCAAATCTCTTATTGATAGTTTGAATATTCATAGTTTGGATTTCACCCTTTTCCATTACATCAGAGTTGATTGATAAGAGATCATTTTGAACCCTTTTTTCACTTGCTCACAAGCTGCTAGAAGTTTTTCTTACTCTTGTCAAGGTTTGATTAATGATCACTAGCTTCCATTCTACACTTTGAAACCAAGAATCAAATTTATTCTCCTCCACACTTGAGAAAATATTTTTAGCAACTAGGATGTTAGCATTTATCTTAGCCATTTCCTTAAGATCTTTTAAATTTATTTTCCAAACTGATTCTTCCTTTTTGACATTCCTTAACTCTTTCTCAACTACTTTCTTAACTTCAGCTTCATCATAGATTCCTTTGGATTTCTCAATAAAATCCAATGTGTCTTCTTTCATTTGTTCAACCCATTTTTCTATCACTTTACCATATGATTAATACTTGTGAACATTTTCTATGACTCGTCTTTCAATACTACCTTCAAAAATAGGATCAATAGAAGTGGGGATGTCATCTATAGGTAAAGTAGAAGTTTCCACAATGGATTTTAGGTATGAAGTTAGGACATCTACCTATT
>VDFB02363956.1:0-65544 GCA_007258455.2 Sequoia sempervirens | reverse complement strand
GTCTTGTGTCTCCATCTAGGATCCATCTTTGTACATCTAAATTCTATTTTTAGGTCTCTCATCATCCTTTACCCATTTCCTATATTTTTTATTGAACTGCATTACCTTTGTGCTCTCACATAGGTAAGGCCATTATTGATAAGCCCCTAAGTCCTAGTTCTATCCTTTAGGGTGTTTCTTTGTGTCTATTATGTCACCAAGATTCCCTACCTAGTTGGTTCCTAGTAAAAAAATCCAATAGCCCCTAGAGGTTTCGATTCGTCTTAGGTATCTCATGTCGTGTTGATCCTTAAATCTACCCTATCCATCTCTAGTCTTAGCAAGATATATCGTTCCTCACATCGGACCACATCAATCCCATCCACCTATCATTTTCATGGAAAATTATATTTGAGATTTATTGTGATTTCTTGATGCTTTTGCATTTTTTTATATTGTAATCTTCCTAATATACCTACTCAAGGTTGTCGCAATCCATTATATCATGGTGCGCTTTGATTGATCAAGGTAAGGGCATATCTTGGTTCTCTATGTGATCATGTTTTATTGGTTGTCCCATGCAGTGCCTACCAAGACCCTCATGGTCTTGTGTTATGTTAGGGCATCCTTTATGTTTGTGGTTTTCCAATATTGGCCCTACTAAATCCTCTGTGACTTTGGTATGTTGGATTAACCTTCTTGTTTATAGTGTCAATCCTATGCATATGATACTAGGTTTCCTTGGTTCCTCATACCATGGTGTGTAGTATCATATGCTATATTTAAATTTAGTGCTCATTATATGGTAGCATAATGTATCAAAATTACATTTTTTGATTTAGGTCTTCATCCCCCCATCTGTCATCCTATTGCTTATCACCTACCCATCTTTCTCTTCCTAATCATTGAATTTTGGTTGTGCAAATGATGTTCCCCCCCATCCATGCTTCCTATCACGTTGATTCAGTTTTTAACAAGTTCACTATGCCTATCATCCACTCATTACCATTGCATTTTCATCTCGTAGTCATTTAAGTTGTTTAGGATAATATAGATTTTTTATTCTAAGAATCTTAACCATTTTTCATTTTCATCTCATTATCATTTAAGTTGTTTACAAGAATATAGATTTTTTATTCTAATCATCTTAGCCATTGCATTTCATCTCATTATCATTTAAGTTGTTTAGGATAATAAAGATTTTTTATTCTAAGTATCTTAACAATTTTGCATTTTCATCTCATTACCATTTAAGTTGTTTAGGATAATATATATTTGTTATTCTAAGCATCTAGTGTTCATCTCATTTAGTTGTTTAAATTCTTTGATTTTAAACATATTTCATTAGTTTACATTTAGTTTTTCCTCACTCATTATAGTATTTTGTATTCCCTTCATTATCCATTTCATTAATTGCATTAAGATCATCCATTGTATTAGGTTCATTCATTAGCTGCATTAATTTCATCTCATTGCATTGTATATATCCATTTTCATTTCATTATACATCCATAACATGTCATAATAAATGTCCATAACATCCACATAATAATCAAAAGCATCACATATATGTGCATCATAACATATATCCTACATCATAAATCAGTAGTATCACACCACATAATCATCAACATCATAAATACAATGCATCACATCCTACATCACAAATAGTTAGTAAAGCATCTCATGTCCATCACATATAATGCATACATATAAATCACATCATATATCATAATCATTATCACACATACATCATTCATAAATCAATAAATATGCAAAATCGTGTCATAACCATCAATGAATAGCAACAATAATCATCCATCTCATATATATCATAATCAATTCCATCAAAATCTCCATCACCAAAGTCCACAATGTCTATAAAATAATACAAATTTTCATATATAGGTGTATCAATATATAATAGTGTATGTATAAAGGACACATCATGTGTCATGAATCAATATATCAATCACTAAAACATACAAAAATTAGTACACGGTCTATCTATCTCCATTGCATATACATCGTTGCAACCTATAAACCTATCAAAATTGGGTCCCTAAATACCTCCTCCTCATGTCTAGCCACTTATGGTTGTGTCTAAGTGCAAAGGCAGTCTAGGTGATGCCTCCACCTAGAATCCACCTCATCCTTTCCCATCTCCCTAGGATGACACATTTCATCCTCACATGACTTGATATGCCTCAAGGCATCTCAACCATTGATTCAAATCCCTAGATTAAATCTTGGCCTCCTATTCCTTTTTCCTTCTAACGACTAAGGAAAGATAGCCATTTTCTCATTCACTACACTCATGCACTCAACATACAAGCTCAAGAACTTGCTTTGCATCCATTTTCCATAGCCATTTTACTTCCAAAAAATCCATTTAGAATCCACAGTTGCACCCATTTTAGGATCAAAATCATGTATCTCTAAAGTGTTATGTTGTCAAAATTTCAAGAGGAACACACAATCAAGCACATTCAAGGGCTAACGAAGTCATCAAGCTCAACAAGGTAAAACTACTTATTGTTAATTTATTTTTCTTCTTTGAATTTCATCTCTTACCCAATGTGAGTGTTTGTTTTGTTTCAATCTCTTGCTTGATTTTGTTGTATTTCTTGCATTTTGAGTAGATTAGAAAAAACACTGCACATAGTATGTATAAAAATTCCACTCCATAATCCAATTTCACTTAACTATACAATTGAATCCTTATAAAATATGATAGCCTAAATTAACCCTCTAAAATATTATTTTCCTTTACAATCATATAATTTTAGAAGAACAAAAATCTTTAAAAAGTGTAGGAATAAATTTCACAACATATAAAATTTACTCATGATTTTAGAATAAGTTGGACATGTAGGCCTTTCATTCTTTGTTTTTTCATATGTGCAAGCTATAAATGCTGATTTTAGTCTATAATGGACATGAAAATAATCAATAAAGGGTAATTCTAGTTTTTTATATTCATACATCATCAATAATTTTGTTTAAAATTTATATCATGGGAAATCTAGATAGGTGAATGTTGAATCACTTGATAAACTTACATTTGATAGAAAAATATAGTCACTTTAAATCAAAAATAATAATATAACAAAAATCTTATCATCCACATTATATAGAGACAAAAATTACACTTTAATATAATTTTGATTCCTACAATTTGTGTAAATTGTTCAAGTCCACCTGTGACACACCATGTTATTTAGACCAATTCAAGTGGTTCAGCTCGCTCTTCAATAACATGTAATATTCTCTTATGATCATCACTATCTAGTCTCCACTTACAATTTCCACGTGCACGTGGAACTAGATGAAGGGATAGGGCAATAGCAATAACTAGGTGGATATATTGATATACCTTATTCTCAGGTTGACAATAAATAAAATGAATTCCATGATGAAAAATTTTAACTTGTTTGAGATATGTACCTTGCACTATAATTGAATATGTGGGAGGTAAGACATAACATTTACAAGGTAAATACATGTAACAAATTCAAAATATACATCTAGTAGATAAATCATGCAAGAACATCTATTTATTTAGTCAAACCTATGGGAAACAATGTTCCATTGCTTGTTTCTAGTTAGAGCTAGCTTCTACCTCTATCCTGTGTAACATAATAAATAATAACTAACACCTTCTATGTATCCAAGCTCTACTATGACTACAAAAACTGTTGCAAGTATGAAGGTGTTGTCATTGATGTCAACAAGTTTGTGTTCTCATTGGTATCAATTGTGTAGTGGTTGAGAGAGATTGTTGATGTAATTACTTGCATTATGTTGACATCGGTTAAGTTGTTGGTGTTAACCTTTGGTGTTGCTTTGATAATATTCTAATTATGGTAGTTGTAGTGATAAAGATGTTGAGGATATTAATAAAATTGATAAAAAAAGAGGAAACAGGGTGTTGTAGAGGTGTTTTGGTTTTGCTTTGCATTTCTTTTGGGTTGAAGATCTACTTGTGTAGTTTAGATATGTTAGTTAGATGTGTTTAGAGTTTCTATATCCAAAATTTGGGCTTTTGGATCGATGTGCAGAAGAAGTTATGTTCACTAGTGTGTGAATTGGATTTGCAATGTTGCTTAAAGAGGTGTCTAAAAATGTTTTTTCTTTTTGTTTCTCTCCAGTTGTGCTTCAAGACTTGTGATTCTGAAGGTGAATTTATGGTGTTGATAGCTTACATTATTCAAGTGGGTTTGAGATTTTACACTCTGGAAGATAGATTTTAGAGCTGCAGTATTTAGCAGTTTAGTTTGAGTGTATTGGGCTTGTACATTTTGAAGGTGTTAGTTGGTGTGAGGAATTTGTTGAATCTCAAGTGGCTTGTGGATTATTCTAGATTTTCTAAAAGTATGGTGTGTGGTTTTCAAGTCATCCTTAGAGTTGAGGAAGTGTGTACTTTAAAGTTTAATGGTTTTTACATGGGTAACAATGGACCTAGTGTGGTGTATGATAATACCAAGGTTTGCTTGCACTAAACAACAAGAAGACTTTACTCTGCCTTCCACCACGAACCTGCCACTTCCTAGGCTCTGTTTTGGCTTAGATCATTAACTAAACCTTGCTTCAACTCTATTCCAAGAGTTTCAATCCTTGTGCTTTAACCTTGGAGGACAAACACCTCTTGAACTTGTAACTTTTCTCCACAACACCTAGAAGGATCTAAGTGCTAACATCACCAACTAACTTGAACTCTTTGCAGGGGAGTTAGAAGCTTTGTTTCCTCACCTTTCACATTCAAATGAATGCATCTTGAAGGTTCTTATATCCTCAATCTACCTGATTTCAGAATTTTGCATTGATGAGGCCTAGTGCCCTTGTAGCCCTTACCAGTCGGTTTTTAGTCTTTTTCTCTCACTTCTTCCAAACAACCTACCAAAAAAAAAGCAGTTTTGGACACCCTTTTTAGGGATTTAAATCTTGAAAAAGTTTCAGGTCGCCATCTGGTCTATACAGGTGGTTCCAAACTTCTTGGACTGGAGGCCTAATTGCCCCTTTTTACTAGGTTTCACTGGTTTTTGTTTCTTAACTATCTCCAAACGAGTATTGGATGCCTCAAGCCTTGTATAATGTGTCAACCTCACCTCACCTCTCCTGAAAATGTACGGAATTCGTACTATCCTCTATTCCCCTGCCTCCACTTTTGTCTTTTATCTACCCAAACACCTAACCGGGTTACTCTTCTCGCCTAGGGTTTGGTAATACCATTCATTGCTTGGCCCTTTTGATCATCTGTCACTGTATACATACAAAACATTGGCTTCCCTCCCATCTTCACCAAACTCATGAGAATCTCGTGGTCAGGATCTAGGAGGGAGCCATTTGAAAACTTGCTGCTCAAAGTAGAAAACTAACCTACAACAATTAACCTATGAACTACAAACAGAAACTATATCCTAAATGACTTAAAGATCAAATGAAGATAGTTCTGCTTTGACTTCTAAACATATACACAATGTCATATTAACATGCACAGTTCCTTTTTAACTCACTGTCCACAATCTACACGGGCAAATATAGAGAAAGTGCAATTTCAGCCAAAAACAGAGTTAAGTTCTTTTTATCACCTGAACCTTGATAAACCAGACACTATCAATACTCAAGATAAAATTTATTCACAAAGGAAAATGTTCACACTGCTCTGTAAATACAAAACAAAAGGCTAAATCAATTTACAACGCCTAAAAAGTCACTGCTCAAAAAACACACTGTGTTTTCCAGAAAACACGGAAAATTAAAATCTGCTAAGCGTTTTCTATTTTTTTTTAACACACATGGATTACAATGATCAGATCTTCCTTCTTACGAGCCATTCCCTTATTTTGAGGTCTTTTTCCAGCATGCAAGGGAGGATTGCTCGCCCCATATCCCTAATTTTAAGGGAATCTCAAGACCACTAACAGTTACATGCAATATCCTTGTAACCTCGCCTTCTTTCCTTCTTTTTAGGATTTCCAACTCTTCAATCTCAAACAACCATGATGTAAACTTCCCTTGGCATCTTCTAATAATGAGGAAATGGCTAAGACAAAGTTTAATACAGCAAAAATTAACACTTTCATAGAATTTAAACTATGCTGTCCTAAATTTGATAAAACAACATTTAATGCTAAATGATGAACTATTGAAGACATTAGTCCTAATGACCAACTCTTCACCCACAAATGCTAGATCTAATCAACACAAAACAAACCAAATGAGATCCTGATTTGGCCAAAATCAGGTACAAGCCAAAATTTTAGAAAACCAAAATTTGTGCAAATCATGTTGGGGTTGGTTTGGCCTAGGTGCTCCTGCACCATCCTCCCCAAAATAGAAAATTCAATCCATCCTTGGATTGAGAAAGGTGGGATCAATTCCCAACTTCTTGAACTCCTCTTCTTTGATCCAGACTGCATCAACTTCTGGTTGTCCTTGTCTTTGGATGAGGTGTTCCTTATATTCTTTGGCCCTGGTTTTTTTGTAAACTCTAGTATCCAATACTTTATCAGCTGATTGTACTGCAGTGGAGGGTAATTTGAGCTCTTCAACATCTTGAATGACTTCATGGAAGGTCTGATCCAAGTTGACTGATGGTCCCTTGTAGTGTACAAGGTCTGCAACATTAAAAACAGGTGACAGTCCACTGTCATCTGGTAATTGTACTTTGACTGCATTATCTCCATACTTCTCCAAGATAGGACAGGGACCTATCCTTTTCATTTGCAGCTTATGAGGGACTCCCTTCTACAATCTATCCTTGTTCAAATGCACCATCACACGGTCACCAACATTAAACTGAACCTCTTTCCTATGCTCGTCCACTTTAGCCTTATGCTTCATGGTGTTTTCTGCCAAGGTCTTTCTGACTGTCTCATGAATCTCCTGCATTGCACAAGCAAAATCATCTACATAACCACTTCCTTTGACTCCATCCTTCAGCTCTCTCAGCTCATAGACACCCCTGGGATGTAAACCATACACAATTTCAAAGGGGCTCTTCCCTGTAGATCTATTAACTGTGTCATTATATGCATACTCAGCCTGCCCAATAATCTGATCCCATTGTTGACCATACTCCTTGGTCAAGCACCTAAGAATGTTTCCAAGTGTCCTATTCACAACTTCGGTCTGACCATCAGTTTGGGGATAGTATGCAGATCTAAAGGACAGATTGGTGCCCATTCTCTGCCAAAGTGTCTTCCAAAAGTGGCTCATAAATTTAGTATCCCTGTCTGATACAATGTTGATCGGCAAACCATGAATCCTAACTATCTCCTTGAAGAAAAGTGAGGCTATTTGACTGGCATCATTGGTTGTTTTGTAGGGTATAAAGTGAGCCATTTTGCTCAATCTATCAACTACAACATACACACTATCCATTCCTTGCCTTGTCTTGGGTAAACCAACTTCAAAGTCCATGCTTAAGCATTCCCATGGCCTAGAAGGGATTGGCAGTGGCTGGTATAAGCTTGCATTAGAAGAAGTGCCTTTTTCTTTTTGACACACTACACAACTCTCTACATATTTTCTGACATCTAGGTTCATCTTAGGCCAAAAATAAAACCTTTGGACAAGCTCTTGAGTTTTGGTGATCCCAAAATGACCACTCAATGCACCATTATGTTTCTCTTGAATTAAATTCTCTCTAATGGAGCCTCTAGGAACACAAAGCTGATTCCCTTTAAACAACAAATCACTTTGCAATGTGTATTCAGCATACTTGCTATGAAAATGGTTTTTAAACTCAAGGCATACCTTATCAATTTCTGCAAAGTTTTCATCATCTGCATATAGATCTTTGAAATGATCTATTCCCATGCTTTTCAATTGAATTTCTTAGATGGTAAGAACTCTCCTGCTCAATGCATCAGCAACTTTGTTGAGAGCTCCTTTCTTGTGCTTGATGTTGAAGGTGTAGGCTTGCAAGTACTCCACCCATTTCATGTGCCTGTGACTCAACTTCTCTTGTGAATTCAGAAAACTGAGTGCTTGATTGTCTGAGTACACAATGAATTCCTTGGGAAGCAAGTAGTGCCTCCACTTCCTTAGTGCTTGGACCAATGCATACATTTCAAGGTCATAAGAAGAGTACTTCTTCTTGGCTTCACTTAGCTTCTCAAAATGAAAAGCCACCGGTCTGCCCTCTTGGCTGAGAACAGCTCCAATTGCTACATTACTGGCATCACATTCAATGGTGAATAGCTTCTCAAAGCTTGGCAACACCAAAACAGGTTGAGTAGCTACCTTTTCCTTCAGCAACTCAAAACTCTTGTTAGCTTGTTCATTCCACACAAACTTGGTTTTCATTCCTCCCTTAATTGTATCCAACATGGGAGCACAAATTGCACTAAACTGTTTGATGAATTTCCTATAGTACTGAGCAAGACCATGGAAGCTTCTTACCTCTGTTGCTATCTTGGGAGTAGGCCAATTAAGAATGGCTTCTACCTTGTTGCTGTCCATCTTCAAATTGCCATGTGATAACACAAAAACAAGGTACACCAGCTCTGTTTTGATGAACTCACACTTTTCCAGATTAATCTTCAGCTTCTCCTCCTGTAGCTTCTTGAAAATCAGCTCAATGTGTTGGAGGTGCTCTTCTCTTGTTTTGCTATAGATTAGTATATCATCAAGATACACTACCACGAACTTGCCAATGTAGTCCTTGAGGATTTCATTCATGAGTCTCATGAATGTGGAGGGGGCATTAGACAAACCAAATGGCATTACTAGCCACTCATAAAGACCCTCATTGGTTTTGAAGGCTGTTTTCCACTCATCACCCTCATGTATTCTAATTTGGTGGTATCCACTCTTTAAATCTATCTTGGTATAGTATCTAGCTTCACCTAGACAATCCATGAGATCTTCAATCCTAGGGATGGGAAACCTATACCTGATGGTTATCTTGTTGATTGCTCTGGAATCAGTACAAAGCCTCCATTCTCCTCCTTTCTTGGGTGCTAAGACGGTGGGTACTGCACAAGGACTAATACTTTTCCTAATGAGACCTTGATCAAGCAATTCTTGAATCTGCCTGGCTATCTCCTCATTCTGTTGAGGTGTCATCTTGTAGGCTGCTTTGTTTGGAAGGGTGGCTCCTAGTATCAAGTCTATCCTATGACTTATGGCTCTTTTAGGAGGTAAGGTTGCTGGTTGACCACTACTTACTATGTTCTCATAGGTCTGCAACAAGTCTTGAATCTCCTTGGGTAACTCTTGCTTTTTAGCTATATTCTCTTTACTTGCCTCTCTTGGCTTGATCATTATTGCATAGCCAACGCCTTCTCCTTCTTCCAAGGTCTTTAAGAACTCTTTTGCACCAGTTATCAACAACTTAGAACCTGCTGTCTGCACCTCATTATCTTCCAACAAAGACTGAATCTTGTATGTGACATTGTCCTTCTTGAAGGTGTATGAGTTCTTGGCTCCATCATGCACAGCTTGGTGGTCAAATTTCCATGGCCTACCTAGGAGCAAGTGGCATGCATCCATAGGTAACACATCACACAAAACTTTGTCTTTGTACTTGCCAACTGAAAACTCCACCCATGCTTGTTCATTCACCAAGACATGCTGACCCTTGTTGAGCCATGTAACCTTGTAAGGATTCTTGTGAGGTATTCTTGCTAATTTCAGTTTGTTGACTGCCTCCTCTGACACAATATTGTCCATAGAACCTGAGTCTATAATCACCTTGCACACTTTCCCCATCATCTTGCATTTTATCCTAAACAGAGATCTTCTTTGGCTTGGTTCCTCTTTGACCGGTTCCTTGATTAAGGTTCTTCTCATCATGAGATTCTCACCTTCTTCTGAGTTCAAGGGTATTTCTGATTGCTTATTTGTTGTAGCTGCTTCGTCTTGAATTAGATTGGTCCTCTTATCTCCTCCATGAGAAGTGCTTCCTTTCTCAGGACATCTATATGCTGGGTGTCCCAACTGATTGCAATGATAGCATTTCATCTTGGTGAAGTAACTACCCCTTCCTTGTCCACCACTTCTTCCTCTAGGGCTGAAACCTCTTCCTCTACCACCTCTACTAGAGCTTCCTTCTTGCTGATCAGAAAATTTGACTTCTCCTTGAGCTCTTGATTCTTAGCTTCTTCCACTATAGCTTCCTCTTTGTCCTCTGTTGTCTTTGCCTTTACCTCTACCTTTAGGGTTCTGTTCTTGTTTCTTTTTGCCTTTCTCCTCTATCTTCAAGGCCATTTGATAGCATTGGCGTACTAATTTGAAGTTTACCAAGCTCATGTCTTCTTGAATGGACCACTTGAGTCCATTAAGGTACCTTGCTAACCTGATACACTCATCTTCAACCACCTTTGATCTAAGGCATAGTTTTTGAAACTCCTCTGTATATGTTTGGACATCCATGTTCTTTTGCCTCAGATTGTGTCTCCTCCTATGCAACTGGACTTCATAATCATCTGGGAGATAAGTTTTCCTTATCTTGGTCACCATTCCTCTCCATGAAACTATGGGACCTTTTCCTTCTTTCTCTCTTTCTGATTGCACAAATTTCCACCATGTGAGAGCTGCTCCTCTCAACCTTGATTTGGCTACCTTTACCTTTTGAGCCTCTGTAATGCCATCACATTCAAAGTGATTCTCAATACTCTCAATCCAATCTACTACTGAATCTGGATCCATTTGTCCACTGAAAAGTGGCACACCATCCAATGCTTTACCACTCAAGGCCTGCAATGCCTTCAAGAATGGTTCCTCTGCAAGAACAGGATCAGGCTTTGGAGCTTCCTCCTCCAATTCCACCTCTTTTTCCTTGGCTTCCTGCTCTTCCTTCTTCTTTATCTTGTCCTTCACAGTGTCTGCTGTTTCATGGACTTCATCTAGGAGTTTCTCCATCTGAGATATCCTCTCTCTGAGCAACTGGTTATCTTCCTCTTGCTCTTCTACCTTCTTTACTAGCTCTGTATTTGTCACCATGGTTCCTTCCTCTGGTGTATTTTCTCCTACTGACTCAGTGGATTGGCTCATGAATCACAAGCCTAGAATCCAACTCTTGCTCTGATACCAATATGGTGTATGATAATACCAAGGTTTGCTTGCACTAAACAACAAGAAGACTTTACTTTGCCTTCCACCACGAACCTGCCACTTCCTAGGCTCTGTTTTGGCTTAGATAATTAACTAAACCTTGCTTCAACTCTATTCCAAGAGTTTCAATCCTTGTGCTTTAACCTTGGAGGACAAACACCTCTTGAACTTGTAACTTTTCTCCACAACACCTAGAAGGATCTAAGTGCTAACATCACCAACTGACTTGAACTCTTTGCAGGGGAGTTAGAAGATTTTTTTCCTCGCCTTTCACATTCAAATGAATGCATCTTGAAGGTTCTTATATCCTCAATCTACCCGATTTCAGAATTTTGCATTGATGAGGCCTAGTGCCCTTGTAGCCCTTACCAGTCGGTTTTTAGTCTTTTTCTCTCACTTCTTCCAAACAACCTACCAAAAAAAAAGTAGTTTTGGACACCCTTTTTAGGGTTTTAAATCTTGAAAAAATTTTAGGTCGCCAACTGGTCCGTACAGGTGGTTCCAAACTTCTTGGACTGGAGGCCTAATTGCCCCTTTTTACTAGGTTTCACTGGTTTTTGTTTCTTAACTATCTCCAAACGAGTATTGGATGCCTCAAGACTTGTAGAATGTGTCAACCTCACCTCACCTCTCCTGAAAATGTACGGAATCCGTACTGTCCTCTATTCCCCTGCCTCCACTTTTGTCTTTTATCTACCCAAACACCTAACCGGGTTACTCTTCTCGCCTACGGTTTGGTAATACCATTCATTGCTTGGCCCTTTTGATCATCTATCACTGTATACATACAAAACATTGGCTTCCCTCCCATCTTCACCAAACTCATGAGAATCTCATGGTCAGGATCTAGGAGGGAGCCATTTGAAAACTTGCTGCTCAAAGTAGAAAACTAACCTACAACAATTAACCTATGAACTACAAACAGAAACTATATCCTAAATGACTTAAAGATCAAATGAAGATAGTTCTAATCTGACTTCTAAACATATACACAATGTTAGATTAACATGCACAGTTCCTTTTTAACTCACTGTCCACAATCTACACGGGCAAATATAGAGAAAGTGCAATTTCGACCAAAAACAGAGTTAAGTTCTTTTTATCACCTGAACCTTGATAAACCAGACACTATCAATACTCAAGATAAAATTTATTCACAAAGGAAAATGTTCACACTGCTCTGTAAATACAAAACAAAAGGCTAAATCAATTTACAACGCCTAAAAAGTCACTGCTCAAAAAACACACTGTGTTTTCCAGAAAACACAGAAAATTAAAATCTGCTAAGCATTTTCTTTTTTTTTTTAACACACACGGATTACAATGATCAGATCTTCCTTCTTACGAGTCATTCCCTTATTTTGAGGTCTCTTTCCAGCATGCAAGGGAGGATTGCTCGCCCCATATCCCTAATTTTAAGGGAATCTCAAGACCACTAACAGTTACATGCAATATTCTTGTAACCTCGCCTTCTTTCCTTCTTTTTAGGATTTCCAACTCTTAAATCTTGAACAAACATGATGTAAACTGCCCTTGGCATCTTCTAATAATGAGGAAATGGCTAAGACAAAGTTTAATACAACAAAAATTAACACTTTCATAGAATTTAAACTATGCTGTCCTAAATTTGATAAAACAACATTTAATGCTAAATGATGAACTATTGAAGACATTAGTCCTAATGACCAACTCTTCACCCACAAACGCTAGATCTAATCAACACAAAACAAACCAAATGAGATCCTGATTTGGCCAAAATCAGGTACAAGCCAAAATTTTAGAAAACCAAAATTTGTGCAAATCATGTTGGGGTTGGTTTGGCCTAGGTGCTCCTGCACCATAGTGTTTACACTACATTTGAAGATGTTTAAGTATTGATGAAGGTGTAGTGTAGCATTTGAGTGTTGATTTGGGTCCCAATTAATTTTTGTATTGGTCCACTTTCATTCCTATCCATCATGGGAATGCTTAGTGTCAGCCTATTTTTTAATTTTTAAAGGGTAAGGAGTGTATAGCCAACTTGAATATGCTTTTCAAGTTGTGGAAGGTATAAATGCAAGGTGAGTGATGAGTCCAAATAATGACTCATTTTTTTTAGGATTTAACATATGTTTTTTATTGTTACTATGGGATTTTAGCAACTAGTTACTAATATTGTCTATGTTATTTCCCTAAACTTATGAACTTTGGGCATGAACTTATCCCTATAACTTTTGATAGTATTAACCTGCTATGTAACATATCTATATTAATTTTACATGTGATTGAATGAATGTTCTTCTAAGGTGATTATGGATATACAAGTGTCTTGTGCATGCTAATTTCATAATGTAGGTTCACATTAAGATACAGATATAAATGAAGCTTGTAATGTGGAAGAAGTTCATGCTAGTTGGTTGATTGCTAAAGGAGTCAAATAGAAATGAACATTAAAAGAGGTCAATGGAGGGAAAATTCTAGCTCGTGTGGAAGTTATAAATTACCTTTAAATGACCATGTATATTAGTTGAGTAGGTTTAGGAGGTGTTGTTATGTTGGATCCTCATTGAGGCAAGACTGGTTTGACTAAATCTGGTGCATGCATAACTTCCTTCCTCTTTTTCATGCTTTCAATAAATGGCGTCCTGCTAGTCTGTTGGAGTCGATTGCTCAGCTAGTTAGGGTTAGTTAGAAGTTTTCCTTCTATAAGTAATGATCAGATGTTCCTCAATTGGATGTTCTGATATTATACTTGCATTTTCAATTTCAAGGAATACAGTCATGTTGCTACTATGATGTAACAATGTTTTCAATGAATAAAATGATACTTTGATTTGTTGCATCTGAGTTAGTTTAGGGAAAACTTGAATTCAAGGGGGGCCCACTTGGTGAGAATTCCATCCATTCATTTTAGTTGTTACTTTTATGTTCAATAATTAGTTGTAGTCTTAGTAGTTATTTGTTCCTGCAACCATTGGAACTTTGTTTTGTGTTTGTTCTTACAGCCAAGGCGGACAGAGTAGCTTCCTACCTATTTGCTGAGATTTCTATTTTTTTCATTCATTTTAGTTTAGTTTAGCCGTTGATTCATGCTCAGTACTTATGCCAATTCCTTTCAAGCATTTTACTTTTAGTATTGTTTCCTTTTGAATTATCGGATAAGAATGACTACAACTGAGTCAGTGCACAAACAGTGCTGGCCCATTTCAAATTCATGTCCCTGGGTTAACAATGAAATGGACCTTCATGATGAGCTCAAGATAACTACTTAGTGTAGATATCTAATCTCTAATTTATAGCATTAAGCACTTAGTTATTGAACCATTAGAGGAGGCCAACATTTTTGGCATCGTTGTCAGGGAAGGTGTCAAACTAGGAAGTTCTTTGGAGTCATTTCTAGTTTCTTTCTTATTTATAGTATCTCTAAAGTTTGTTCTTAGCATACCCCATTTGAATAAAGTAATGACCCACTATTCTTTCACTAATTCTTTGTGTGAGTTGATTGATACTAAGATAATACCACATGCGTAGGGGCAGGAGAAGAGATGCTTGTGGGAGATTCCTTCCTAATGATCCTAATCCTAATAATCAACTAGTTGCATTTCAAAATTTTCCAAGAGACGAAGAAGAAGAGGAGGAAAATCCTTTTGTTGATGCATTTCCCAATTTGACCAATTCTAAAACTTCCTTTGAAGAGCAAGCTACCCAAAACCTGATTGAGAATCCATTTGCTTTGACAATCCATCAAGCAATTATGGCTGGCCAAAACCCAGATAGACCTAACCAGCCATCTTTTTCATTCCCTATCACTCACTAGAATGAAGTTGATAACCTCAAGAACATCCCTGCTTCAATTCTTCCTAAAATCTATGGGCTTGTAGCAGAGGACCCTAAAACTTTCTTGTTTGAATTTTATATCCTCTACAGAAGCTATGATTACACTACTGATGCTCATAGGCTTAAATTGTTTCCTACTACCTTGAAGGAAGTTGCATTAAGATGGTTTATGGGAATAGGTAGGAATACTATAGAGACTTGGGATGACATGAAAACTAAGTTTATTGAGAAATATAAATAATATTGTAGAGGTAGTGATATGAGAAGAGATTATATCTTCAAGATACAACAAAAGGAGGATGAAAGTCTAGAGGACTATATTTCAAGGTTCTTGTTTTGTCTGCAAAAATCCCCATATCATGCACTCAATGAAGAGTCTCAAAATTTTCTCTTCCTTAGAGGGATTAATGAAAATTGCATTGATGCCTTGGACTTGATAGGAGGAGGAGTATCACCCAAGTTCCCTAGGATGATATTAAGAAGATATGTGAGAACTACTCTAGGGAAGCTATTAAGAAAGGAAGAGGTTACCAATCGTCTATGGGTAAATCCTCCACTAATATTGTTTCAAGGATGGAAATCACTCATTTACTAGTAGATTTCAAGAAAGATATCATAAATAATATGGCTACTCAGCTAGATACACTTTAAAAAAAGAAAAAACATGAAGACGTAGAGGCAATGTTGGCAGAATATTTTCCTCATTACAGGTAAAAGAAGGACTGTAGATGCAAAATGCTAGCCAACATTGACAGCAAGCAAATTTCACCAGAATTCAGGCTAATTCAGGTTGATGATGATCAAGTCTTCTACATTTCACAAAGAAGGTCATGGGCTCCAAGACATGGTATGCCACCAGATCCATTATCTTTTAGTGGACCTTATTTGAATTCTTATGCATCTGGTAATCAATGGAAACCCCCATTCCCATCAAAATTTGGAGGCTATCCACCTCAGCCTTGGAACAACACTCCAAATACTTGGCACAATTACCAAAACTCTCCACCTCAATGGCAGCAATTCCAAGGGAATTGGCAGCAACCTCTAGGAAACTGGCAATAGACATCCCAATGGAGGGGAGGACAACAAAGGCCAAATCAAGCAGTTGGTTACATGCAGCCACCTCCACAGCCTCAACGGCCATTCATAATGCATCCTCCTCCTAACTCAAACTCTATCACAACAAGACCTACTCAGTTACCAGCTCAACCCACACCTAACCCAAATAACAAACCACAGCAACAACCAGTTTACTCTATGGATCCCAACCAATTTCCTACATATGTTGTGAGTGTAAGTGATATTCATCTATGTTCAGGAGCCACTTTGTGATATCCTTACACTCCTATTATAACAGAGCTTCCTGTGGAAGAGGAGGAGCATCCAAATTTATCTGATATCCCTACTTAGAAAAGTTTTCCCAAGAATCTTGAACCAGTTCGGCAATCTAATCAAGACCCACAATTTCCTCAAAGATTAGAAGTTGTTAAACAAAAGGAAGAAAGGGAAGAAGCAACCTTTGATATTTTGGATCAGTTGAAACACATATGTTTCAAGATACCTTTGTTCTAGGCCATAAAAGATGACCCCATAAACAATAAGGCAATTAAGGAAGCATGTCTCAAAAAGCTAGGGAGGAAAAAGAAGAACCCCACCACCGTTCATGTGGTGGGGCAGTTGGCATATATCATGCTTGGGAAAGTAACTATTCCTAAATATACTAACCTAGGTAGTCTTGTAGTTGGATTCATTATAAATGGAATCCAAGTAAAGAATGCTCTAATAGACTTGGGAGTAGCTATCAATGTGATGACTAAGGATATCCTGCAGCAATTGAATATTACAAATATGAGACCTACTCCTACTATCCTG
Organism: Sequoia sempervirens; assembly: GCA_007258455.2. Lineage (NCBI taxonomy): Eukaryota > Viridiplantae > Streptophyta > Pinopsida > Cupressales > Cupressaceae > Sequoia > Sequoia sempervirens. Next base: position 48,813 of record VDFB02363956.1, on the reverse strand, counting down.
CAACTTTTTGAAAGTTCCACTATCAAACCATATGGTATAGTATAAGACCTTGTTGTTACTCTAGAATCTTGTTAATATCCAGCAGACTTCATGATCCTTTCCCCTAAAGCTACATTAGGAGGGTATCCCATTATTCTGGGGAGGTTGTGGTTAGCTACAATAGATGCTTACATTGGATGTCGGTTAGGGTACATGACTATTTTTGATGGGAGATGCACTAAAAATCTTGTCATTTATCCTCCTGCTCAACCATCCCATGATATGGATAACCCCATTTGGCCACATGTTGGAGAGGAGGCTGAGGAGGTCAATGCAGTGGTACAAATCATGATGAGAGGTAGAAGTCCTTTCATGTAGCTTTAGGAAGAAGATAAAATATTAGCTCATGTAAGTCAGAACCATTATGAAGTGCATGAAGAACCACCCACTCATGAATCTATTTCTGCATGACAATTGTAGATACTTCTGCCAGCTTCTCCTACACCTAAATTTCCTGCAACAATAGATGTGCTTCAAACATTGTTACCGTATAAATTAAAAATGCCAAGCATTAGTGAAACAGCCATGATTGAGTTGACCACACAAGTACAAGTTTTAGAGGGGAAACATTTGAATATTAATAGAAAACTTAGTCAAGAGTAGCAGTTGTCCCTAACAAACCTATTGAAGTTGCATCAGCATGCATTTCCATGGGATTACCATGACATGAAAGGATTAGATCCCAAACTTTGTACTCATAGGATCTACATTAGAGATGATTGCACACCAATAAGGTGTTAGAAGAGTGTCATTTTCAGTAGTTGTGTTGATGATATGTGGTTGGAATTGATGTCAACACTATTAGCATTATTGTATTGAAGGCTATATATGTCGAGGATATTGAGAAAATTGTGAAAGAAAGAGTTACAAGTTGCTAGTTGAACAGTGAAGTTCATGAAGGTATTTTGTTTTGTACATTGAAGATAAGTTGTTGTGGACTAAGGGGTTTATTTTTTAGAGTATCTAGTTCATCTACTGGAAGTTTCAGAGGTCAACATGAAAAATTGACCGTGTTGTGTTCTAACAGTGTTTTTGAGCTCTCTGTTAGTGCTCCTGATTGAAGTTTATGAGGTTTTGGTAATTTATGTTGTTGTGGATGTCGCTCTGTTAGTTTTGGTTATTTGTGGATTCTTCGAGATCATTCTTTATCATTCTTGTACGTTGTGTCAATCAATGTGCTTGTGGTTAGAGATTTTTCATGTGCATGTTCGGGTTTTTATGTTCTTGGCTGACATAATGGTGGTAATGTGTTACAAATCCTTGGAGATTGAAATTTGAATGTTTGGCATGCTCAAGGATATTGTTTTGGGTCACATCTTAGTATTGACCAATGGTGTTTGACCCACATTGAAAATTTATTTGTTAATTTGGGCTGACATTGTGAATATATTTTATATTTTGGGCTAACAAAGTTGTTGATGTAATTGCATGGTGTGGATATATAAAAGGAGTTGCTTGTGCAAAATTGGTGTGTGTGTGCGAAGTGAGAAAAGCTAGAGATAGTGAATTGTGAACATTGATCTATTCACTTGATTACAGAGTAAAGTGAGAGTGAAGAGTGAAGGAGTTTTTCTATGCTTAATTAGAACTATAATCAGGCTTGTGTAGAAGCTATTTTCTCAGTTCATACCCTCTAGATTTAATCCTATTTATTTTGTATTGTTGGGTAGTGAGCCCTATTGTATTTGAGCAGTGAGCTTTAGGCAATGTGTTTGAATGCATGTGCATTCCCCTTATTATTTGTATTTATACTTTTAATAAGGTATAATATTGTGGACTAACATCCACCATGGTTTTTCCCCTAACAGGGTTTCCACATAAAAAAATCTTAGTGTTCTCTTTGTTTCTGAAGTGTTGATTGTTTATGGTTTATTGTTTCTTCATCAGATCTGAGATTAAGTTAAGTTTGAAAAAAATTAATTATTCTATGACAACTGATTCACCCCCCCTCTTAGTTGTACTTGTTTTTCCAACAATTGGTATCAAAGCAGGTTCCTCTGAAGAATTTTAAAAGTTTGAGGTGATTCGAGATGGTATCATACAAGAAGGATAGTCCTAGATTCGATGGAACAAACTACTCATTATGGAAAGCTAGGATGGAGTGTCATTTGAGGTGTATTGGTGAACCCTACTAGAAGATTACTAAGAATTCATATGTTATTCCTTAGAATGGTCCCTCCATAGTTGATGAGATTAAAGAGGTTGAGAATAACATCAGGGCTATGGAAGCTTTGTTGAGTGCTTTGACAGATTCTGAAATGACAAATGTGTTGGGTTTGAAGACAACTAATGAGATTTGGATGAAGTTGGAAACCTTGTATGAAGGAGACACACATGTGAAGATGGCTAAGCTATAGAGATTGAAAGGTAAGTATGAAAAATTGAAGATGGGTGAAGATGAAAATATTTCCTCTTTTATACAAATAGTAAATGAACTAGTGATGGGCACTAGATGTGCTGGTGGTAAGATGGACGAGGAAAAAATTGTAGCCAAATTTCTCAGATCATTGCCTACTTCTTACAAAGCAGAGGATCATGCTATTGAAGAGACTAGATCATTAACAAATTTGACAAGAGATACATTGATTGGTAAACTTGCTACCTTTGAGTTGAGTGAATTTGGTGAATCTGTTCCAAAGACTGAATCTGTGTTTAAGGCTACTATATCTAGAAGGAATAAGCAAAGATATGATTTAGGAGAGTGTTCCAAAAAGTCATCCAAGTATGATGAAGAACTGAAACAGCTTGAAGATGAAGAAAGAGAAGTTGAAGAATTAGAAGCACTGATTGTGAAGAAAGAAGGAAGAGGAAAAGGTAAGTATCAAGGAGTGTTTCCTATTAAATGTTTTTCTTACAGTAAAATAGGTCATTTTGCATCAAGATGTCCTGAAAGAGTTCCTAGATCTAATCCTAACAAATCTAGATTCCAAAAGAAATGTTATTATGTTGAAGAAGGAGCGACTGATGATGATTCTAATAAAGATAATGGAAAAGAGGATGAATGGGTTTTCATTGCTACCATTGAAAATAGTCCTATGGCTACTAAATCTGCTAAAGTTGAGAAAGCTCTTGCAGCCCAAATTGAAGATAAATATGAGTGGGTTATTGATAGTGGATGCTCACATCATATGATTGGTGAAAAAATCAAATTTGTAAGTCTTGAGAAGTATGGTGGTGGGGTTGTAAGGTTTGGAGATAACAATGTTGATGTGATTTGTGGTAGAGGATCTATTTGTCTTGGTGGTAAGCACAATATTGATGATTTCCTTTATGTTGAAGGCTTGAAGCACAACTTTTTGAGTGTTGGATAGATGGTGGACAAGGGCTATGATCTTCAGTTCAAAGATGGAAGATGCAGAATAATTGGAAGTTCAGGAAAAGTAATTGCTTCAGGTAAAAAGATAGAAGGTAATATTTTTCACCTAAATACTACTAGTGAAAGTTGTTTAATTTCTCAAGTAGATGAAAGCTAGTAATGGAATAGGAGGTTGTGTCATATGAATTTTGATAAAATTTTCAAAGTGAGTTCCACTCAAGTAGTAAGAGACCTACCCAAGCTAGTGAAGCCTGCTAACACAATTTTCAAGGAATGACAGATGGGAAAGCAAACTAGAGTTTCTTTTCAGAGCAAACAGCATCATACTAATGGGTTACTAGAGCCTGTAGATACTAATCTTTGTGGTCCCTCTAGAGTTAAAAGTATTCATGGTGAAAGGTACTTTATGTTGCTTATTGAGGATTACTCTAGGATGATATGGGTTGCTTTCTTAAGAGAAAAATGTGAAGCATTAGAAAAGTTCAAAATTTTCAAAGCTATGGAAGAGAATGAGAAAGGTCTAAAAATAAAATGCTTAAGGTTAGACAAAGGTGGTGAATTCATCTCTAGGGAGTTCAATTCCTTTTGTGAAGAGCATGGAATCAAAAGACAGTTATTTGCTCCCTGAACCCCTCAATAGAATGGATTTGCAGAGAGAAAGAATAGAACAATTCTGGATGTTGCTAAAACAATGTTGATAAAAGGAAATGTTCCTCACATATATTGGAGTGAAGCTGTAAGCACTACTGTATACACTTTGAACTAGGTAAATATCAATTTTAATTCTAGTAAAACTCCTTTCGAGCTATGGTTTGGTTATAAGCCTACTGTTAAGTAATTCAAGATCTTTGGAAGCAAATGCTACATTAAGAGAGATGAGGATATAGGAATGTTTGATGCAAGAAGTGATGAAGGAATATTTCTAGGTTACTCTACTAAAATCAAGGCCTACAAATGCTATAACAGAAGACTAAGAAAGATGATTGAGAGTGCAAGTGTCAAAGTTGATGAGGACAGAACTAGATCATCCAGATATTGTGAATATGATTTAGATGAAGACAATACAAACCAAGGGAAGAATGCTCAAACACATAATCAACTTCAAATTGTGCCATATGTTTTGGTAAAACAACCTTAATTTGTTCTAGTAAATCAAGTAAGTTGGGAAGTAGAAACAAGTACAAGTGTAGAAGAATCAGGAGTTCGAGAGAGTCCCAAGGTTCCAAGGTATGTAAATTTAAATCATTATGAAAATCAAATTATAGGAGATAAGAATAAAGGTGTGCAAACTAGACGAAATATTGTAGAAGAGTATTGTCTTATTTCCAAAATTGAACCTAAAGATGTCAATGAAGCCTGCAAAGATGAACACTAGATGGAAGCTATGAAGGAAGAATTGATGCAAATTGAAAAGAATAATACATGGATACTTGTTCCCAGACCTAAAGATAAAACTGTAATTGGTACTAAATGGGTCTTTCAAAATAAGTTGAATGAACAAGGTGAAATGGTTCGGAATAAAGCAAGATTGGTGTGTAAAGGGTATTCACAAATGGAAGGTATTGATTTTGAAGAAACCTTTGCCCCTGTTGCCAGAATTGAGGTGGTAAGGTTATTTCTTTCTTATGTTGCATATAAGAACTATTAAGTCTATCAAATGGATGTGAAGTCAACCTTTCTGAATGAAGAACTAGAAGAAGAATTTTATATTGAACAGTCGGATGGATTTCAACTAACTAATAAGGAAGACATGGTGTGTCGATTGAAGAAAGCTCTATATGGACTCAAGAAAGCCCCCAGATCCTGGTATGCTAGATTGGACAAATACTTACTGAAGCTTGGATTCAATAAATGTACTATTGATAGAAACTTATATTTCAAACTGGATCATGACAAAGAATTAATTATTGAAGTCTTTTTTTATGACATTATCTTTGGAGGAGATGATAATCTATGTATGAAGTTTTTTGATGAAATGAAAAGTGAATTTGAGATGAGCATAATTGGAGAGATGAATTTCTTTCTAGGATTACAAGTTACTCAGTTAGACAAGGGAATTTTCATATCTCAGTCCAAATATGTGAGAGAGTTGTTGAAGAATTTTGCAATGGAAGACTCAAAGCCAGTTGGTACTCCCATGGTAACCGAATGCAAGTTAACATAGAATGATGATTCTCCCAAGGAAAATAAAACAAGGTACAAGTCAATGATTGGTGGATTCTCTATTTAACTCAAACCATACCAGACATTATGAATGTTGTATGTATGGTTGCTATATTTTAGGTTGATCCAAAAGAGTCTCATGTGACTGTTGTAAAGAGAATCTTCATATATCTAAAAGGAACAGTTGATTTTGGGCTTTGGTATTCAAAGGATGATGATCTTACTTTGAGTGCATACACTGATGCAGATTGGGAAGGAGATGTAGATGACAGGAAGAGTACTAGTGGTGGTGCCTTCTTCCTAGGGAAGAAGTTGGTGTCTTGGTTGAGCAAAAATTAGAATTTCATTTATCTATCTACTATTGAGGTAGAATATATTGTTGTTGCAACCAACTATACTCAAGTGATATGGATGAAACAGATGTTGAAATATATCAGGGTGGTATATGAAGAACCTATTTCCATATACTATGACAATTCAAGTGCAATAAACATTTCAAAGAATCCAATGCTACACTCTAAGACCAAGCATATATCAATCAAGTTTCACTTCTTGAGGGAGAAAGTGAATGAGAAAGAAGTCAAATTGGAGTATGTGCCTACCAAAGAACAGGTTGTAGAAATTTTCACTAAGCCATTTCCAAAGGATACTTTTGAGTATCTCAGAGGAATACTAGGGGTGATTACCCCTCCTAATAAGAACTAAGAGATGCATTTACTTGTAACAATTTGTGTGCTTCAAGGATATTTTTTTATCTAGATTGATGTTTTTGTGGCTACTACTTATGGGGAGTAGTTGGATGTGCAGATATGTGGTTTAGAGCTTGTATGTGGAAAGGTAATGTTTACCTTTTCCATTGATGTCAAAGAGGGAGAAGATCAATGTGAAAAATCCCTTTTGGGAGAGAAGCATAGTTGAGAAGAAGATTCAGAATCTAAGGGGGAGTAAGTGTGTTGGGTTGATGGTATTTTTCACATCATGTGTTGCCATCAATGCCAAGGGGGGGATTGTTAGAAGAGTGTTAGTTGTAGTGGTTGTGTTGATGTTATGTGGTTATCATTGATTTCAACACTATTAGCATTATTGTATTGAAGGTTGTATATGTCGAGGATATTGAGAAAATTGTGAAAGAAAGAGTTATAGGTTGCCAGTTGAACAGTGAAGGCCATGAAGTTATTTTGTTTTGTATGTTGAAGACCAGTTGTTGTGGACTAAAGGGTTTATTGTTGAGAGTATCTAGTTCATCTACCGGAAGTTTTAGAGGTCCGCATGAAAAATTGATTGTGTTGTGTTCTGACAATGTTTTTTTGGTCTTTGTCAATGTTCCTAATTGAAGTTTATGAGGTTCTAGTAATTTTTGTTGTTGCGGATGTCTCTCTATTAGTTTTAGTTATTTGTGGATGCTTCTAGATCATTCTCTATTATTCTTGTACATATGTGTTGATCGATGTGCTCATGGTCAGATATTTTTCATGTGCATGTTCGAATTTTTATGTTCCTCATCAACATAATGGTGGTAACGTGTTACGAATCCTTGGAGATTGAAATTTGAATGTTTGGTGCACTCGAGGATATTTTTTTGGGTCACATCTTAGTATTGGGCAACGGTGTTTGATCCACATTGAAAATTTATTTGTTAATTTGGGCCGACATTGTGAATATATTTTATATTTTGGGCTAACGAAGTTGATGTAATTACTTGTTGTGGATATATAAAAGGAGTTGCTTGTGTGAAATTGGTGTATGTGTGTGAAGTGAGAAAATCCAGAGATAGTGAAGTTGTGAGAACATTGATCTATTTATTCGATTCCAAAGCAAAGTGAGAGTGAAGAGTGAAGGATTTTTTATGTGCTTAATTGGAACTATAATCAGGATTGTGTAGAAGTTATTTTCTCAATTCATACCCTCTAGATTTTATCCTATTTACTTTTTATTGTTGGGCAGTGAGCCCTATTGCATTTGAGCAGTGAGCTCTAGACAGTGTGCCTGAATGCATGTGCATTCCCCTTATTATTTTTCTTTATAATTTTAACAGGGTATAGTATTGTGGACTAACATCCACTGTGGTTTTTCCCCTAACAAGGTTTCCACATAAAAAATCTTGGTGTTCTCTATGTTTATGATGTGTTGATTGTTTATGGTTTACTATTCCTTCATCAGATCTAAGATTAATTTAAGTTTGAAAAAATTTAATTATTCTATGACAACTGATTCACCCCCCTCTTAGTTTTCTATCCTTGTTTTTCCAACATAAGGCAACCAAAAAGGAGAATCAACCCTACATTGAGGTAGATTGTGAAAGGGGAACTACAGAAGTTATTGGATGCAGAATTTATCTACCCTATCTTAGATAGCCAATGGGTGTCCCCTTTGGTAATTGTGCCTAAAAAGGGAGGTAAATGGAGAGTGTGTGTTGAATATAGAGAACTAAACTCTGCCACCAAAAGGATCACTTTCCCCTTCCTATTATATACCAAGTAATGGATTCACTTGTTGGTAAGCAGTATTTTTCCTTCTTAGATGGGTTCAGTGGTTATAATTAGATACAGATTGTACCTAAAGATCAAGAGAAGATAACTTTCACCTATCCTTGGGGGACTTATTCCTATTTTGTACTCTCATTTGGTTTATGCAATGTTCCTACCACCTTCCAAATAGTAGTTATCAATATATTCTCAGATATTTCACATGATTGTATGGAGATCTACATGGATGATTTTACTACTTATGGTACTAATTTTGCAAAAGCATTAGAAAACCTAAGAAAGGTTTTACAGAGATGTGAGGACCATAGTCTTTCTTTGAACAGTGAGAAATGCTTTATGATGATGCAAGGAGTGGTCCTTGGCCATTATATCTCTTAGAAAGGGATTCAAGTGGACCCCATCCAAAATTGAGGTAATTACTAATCTTTCTATTCCTATCAAGCAAAAATATGTTTGAAGTTTCCTAAGAAATGTAGGATACTATAGACGCTTCATAAAAGATTTCAATAAGATGGCAACACCACTTTATAATCTTTTAACTAAAGATGTTTAATTTTAGTGGATGGAGGATTGTGATAAAGCATTCTCTGATTTAAAAATAGCATTAACCCATGCTCTTGTGCTCAAAGACCCTAATTGGGAACTTCCTTTCCATATTCGCATAGATGCATCTGATTATGTTATAGGGGTTGTCTTAGGACAAAAAGAGGGATCAATAGAGAATGCAATCTACTTTGTCAACAAGAACCTACAAGGGGTTGAGTTTAACTACACAATGATAGAGAAGGAGATGTTAGTAGTCATTTATGCTCTCAACAAGTTCAGACATTATATCACAAGATACCAGATCTTTTCCCATATAGACAATGTAGCCATAAAATACCTTATGAACAAGCCATTGATTTCAAGAAGGTCAACAAGGTGGTTGTTGTTGATACAGGAATTTGATATCACCATTATAGACAAACCAGGTAAGAAAAATGTTATGGAAAATTTTCTCTCCATATTAACTACATCAGAGGACACGCAAGTCATTGATGACTCCTTTCTTGATGAACATTTGGTCTCCATTAGTGTACACACACCTTTGTATGCAAATATAGCCAATTATCTGGTTACAAGAAGAGTTCCCCCTCATTTCTCTCCAAAGAGCGAAGGGTTCTTATTGAGAAAAATTTTCCATTCTCATGGATTGTAGGTTGTTTATTCTATATTAGACTAGATCATGTGATGAGAAGATGTGTAAGAGAGGATGAAACCTATGATATACTACATGCATGCCATAATGGACTCTGTGGGGGGCACTTTGCAACTAAGAGAACAGCCATGAAGATTCTCAATACAGGGTATTACTGGCCCACACTTCATAAGGATGTAGGCAAGTACAGTAGGAAGTGTGATAGATGTCAAAGGATGGGCCAACCAACTAAATCAAATGAGATGCCTCTACACCCTCAAGTATTTATCACACCATTTGATAAATGGGGACTTGATTTTGTAGCTCCAATTGATCCACCATCAAATGGAAAATCTTACATATTGGTTTGTACTGATTATGTGACTAAATGGGTTGAGGTCAAAGCCATGAAACATGCTAGGGACAATAAAGTTTTAGAATTCCTCTATGAAGAAATCTTCATATGATATGGAGTTCCTAAAGAGATAGTCACAAATCAAGGGGCTCAGTTCACATCCACTCTTGTCATAGAATTGGTGAATGAGTATAATGTCAGGTATAGGAAATATACACACTATCACCCTCAAGCCAATGGCCAATATAAGGTAACAAATAGGGAAATGGAATCTATTTTGACCAAAATAGTAGCAATCCATAGAAATTATTGGGCAAATAGGTTGCTAGAAGCTGTCTGGGCCTATAGAACCACTTAGAAAACCACTGTTGGTTTTACTCCCTTTGAACTATTATATGGAAAGATGGAAATGATGCCTATAGAGTTTGAGCCCATAACTCTTAAAACAACACTAGACCTTGGAATAGATATATTTGAGGCACGAAAGGATAGGATTATGCAACTGAATTCCTTAGATGAGATGAGGAAATCAACTCTCCACCATGCTAAGATGGTGCGGAACTAGAGAGTTAGATGGCATGATAAATACATCAAAGAAAAGAAGTTCCAACTAGGTGACTGGCTGTTCTTTATGATTCTAGGTATAAATAAAACTTAGGAAAACTTCAAACCTAGTGGTTGGGACCATATGAGATTGCAAAGGTCTTCCCCAATGGTGTTGTTCAGCTTACAACAATTGATCCTATCAGGTTCAAGCTCCTAGTCAATGGTCATCATCTTAGGCTATACCATAAGCTTGCCTCAAAGTAGGAATTCATGCAGCAATTTATTGAATACCAAAACTCTGAAGTTCCTACAGCTAAAGGAAGTGGACCTAGTGTCCAACCTTCTACCTAGTCAAAGGTACGCATGCAACCATAATAAAGATTTCCACTTTTTGTGGGAATTCATTTCTCCATCAACAAAATGACTCACCCATTCATCTCCATCCCTTCTCTCTCTTCCATCACTCCATCATCACTTCACTCCACCATCACTTCATTTAAATACTCAACTATACTTTTTTGGTGACCGGTAGTTCCTTCCACATTCTTTGGAAAAGGCATTCCAACTTTTCAGGTTTGTGCATAACAACTTAATGTATATAAATTACCTTACATGCATTTGTTTAATTACTATACTTTAATATTGATATTTCACATAGCAAATCTTGTTAGTATGCCTTGTTCTATCATAATTTCATCCTAACTTGTGTGAACACATGCTTTTAATTAGGTTGAGGGGGGAGTGTGAACCTATGTGTCATAAGATGTCAATAGTCCTATTTCATACAACAACATGGTAGTAAATTTGAAATGATGTAGTTGAAGTGGTGTTCTACATGCATGATATGGCATTAAGTCATCACCATTGTCTTTGATAATAGCCCTCCTTTATGTCTTCTTTACTACCTTAGCCAGAATCATAATGTCACTAAAGAGGTAAAATTGAAAGGTCATACAACACTGGTGTTAGTACTGATGAGAATTACAGGAAGCAAAATAGAAATTGGGTTTTCAGAAGAAAGATTGCAAGAAAGAAGTCTTTGCAAAGGTTTTTTCCAGAGTGTGAGTGGACACAATGGGAGGATAGCTAATCTGAAATGAACCAACAGTTCACCAGGTAATCCTATAGGATGCACTCTGTGAGCCTGAATTTAGAAATTATGGTTGGCTAGACTACTTCCTAAAGCTAAATAGTTTCAATAACGACATTGTCTTAGAATTTTCATAAACATTTTCTAATGGTGAAGCAATGGTGAAAGGATTAAAATTTCTAGCGGATTGTTAAAGTGTTAGGTTTTCCCACTGATGGAGAACCCTACCCTACTTCTAGGGATTCTAGATCAGCTAGAGCAGAATTTATCGATCCTAGTGATCCTCCCCTTGTTATAGACAAACAAGGAACAAGAACTTCTTTTCTAGAAAAATGGAAACAAGTTGTTTACATTATCAAATACATTACTTGTGAGGGTCGTCAATCCTGTCTCCATTCTATGAATTTCAAGCTTTTGAATCATATGAGACATGGCAAGAGGATGAATGTGTTGAATGTCTTGTACAATCTTCTTGCAATCATGGTTGCTAAGACACAGAAAGGTAGGGAAAACTTTTTTTCCCATCATTGTTTGATTAAATTACTATTAGAAAATTCTTTGCAAGATGTGTCCAATATGTCATGGGATAAATTTTTGAAAATTAAAAAGTTCATATTGGAAAATGTGCCTCTTAGAGGTCAACCCCTAACTCATAGGGTTAGTGGGGATGAGGGGGTTATTAAATTTACTCCTAGAGCTTCAACTTCTGAGGAAATTCCTAGCACAAACCCTCTTGTAGCAAAACCTGCAATAGAAATTAGTTCCTCTAAATATGAGCTTGTAGATGAAGATAGTTCATCTTCAGACCCCAATGTCAACATTTCCTCTAAAACCACAATTCGCACTAGGGTTTTCATTTGAAAGGAGGAAGAAAAAATGAGAAAAGCATAAATTAGGAAAGGGAAGGCTAAGAAGCAAAAACCAAGAAAGGTAAAACCTAGCCCTAGGAAATGGAAAACTGAAGACATTGATCATTCTGCAACCGCTAGGGAGAATGAAATTCCTCCAAAAAAATAAAAATTGACCAATTCTACTACTAGTGTGCCTCCAAAAAGGAGCCCTAGGCTCATAGGGAAACCTGGAAAGAAGGAAAAAGTTCGTAAGGAATAGGAAAATATAGGATTGGCATAACTTGTTGTTGTGGAGCAAGTTGAACATTGAGAACCAGTCCAAGAAGAGCAAGACGAACATTAGGAACCACTGCAAGCAGAGCAAGTTGAAAATTAGGAAATAGTGCAAGGAAAGATCCTAGTAGGAAAGCACAAACCTCCTAATTTTTCATGGGCATCAATAGCCCTAGATCTATGGAAAGAAATACAAGAGAAAGAAGAAGAATGGAATAAGGAAAAACTTAGGATACAAGAGATCAATAATAAAAATGAAGAAATTGAGGAGAAGAATGCAGAGATTATTGCATTAAAGGATAAGGTAAACAATGTGGTGGCTCTAGTACCACAAATTATGGAATGTAGGACTCCCCCAAGGGTATATGCATTCCATTTAAGGGAGTGCAATCTTTCCTTTCAGTTGTCAAGGTTCATTTCCAATCTAAACCCTTACATTGAAACCCCACAAGAATTTTTCCAAGCTTACCAATCCTCTCCTCCTGAAGTTAAGAATTTACTGTGTGAATTGTATTTGCACAACTATGTTGTTCCCAATGACCATGAATGGAATCCATTGCTATACATTGGGGATATTCACTTGAGGGAATTAATGTCATGGATTCAAAATGAAATCAATTGGGGGAAACAATTCAAAACATATAGAGAAAAATAACTCCATACCCCCTATCTCTAAGAGCTAAATCAAACAATCTTGCAGATATCTGCTATCCATGGAATAGACTTCTTTATAATCTAGAGTACAAAAAGAGGATCATGCCTTCTAGGGAGGAAGCATACCTAGAATATGAGCAAGTTGTTGCCGCTACAAGAAGGACAGTATTGGGATATTTATCACAGAGATCGAATGACTTGTCAGATCAGTTAAAACAGGTCGAACCCCATTCCCTACAAAATTATTATGCATCTTGCAAATGAAGCATCAAGTATATACATCTTGGGAGGATGAAGCAGCACTATTGGATCCCGTTAATATTTCAGCCACCTATCCTATTATGGCCAGCACCAGATCACAAAACCTATTAGTATGATGTAGATACAGATAGGCCAAGGTGGGGCAAACTGAAAAGTAAACAGGGGTCCTATTGGGATCCAAATTCAAATACTACATAGATTGATCAAGGGCAAACAACAATTGGTGATTTCAGCGCTTTGGTTAGGCAAAGGAATTGAGTTCCCTCTGCTAGAGGATTAGTAGATCATTAGGTTGGGGGGAGATGAAAAGTCCAAATAATGACTCATTTTTGTTAGGATTTAACATATGTTTGTAATTGTTACTATGGGATTTTAGCACCTGGTTACTAATAATTTCTATGTTATTTCCCTAAACTTATGAACTTTGGGAATATATGAACTTATCCCTATAACTTTTGATAGTATTAACCTGATATGTGACATATCTATATTAATTTTACATGTGATTGAATGAATTTTTTTCTAAGGTGATTATGGATATACAATTGTCTTGTGCACACTAATGTCATAATACAAGTTCACATTAAGATGCAAATATAAATGAATCTTGTAGGGTGGAAGAAGTTCATGCTAGTTGGTCAGTTGTTAAAGGAGTCAAATAAAAATGGACATTAAAAGAGGTCAATGGAGGGAAACTTCCAGGTCATCTAGATGTTATAACTTACCTTTAATTGACCATGTCTATTAGTTGAGTAGATTTAGGAGGTGTTGTATGTTGGATCCTCGTTGAGGTAAGACTGGTTTGACTAAATCTAGTGCATGCATAACTTCCTTCCTCTTTTTCATGCTTTCAATAAATGGCATCCTCCTAGTTTGTTGGAGTTGACTGGTCAGTTAGTTAGGGTTAGTTAGAAGTTTTCCTTCTATAAATAATGATCAAATGTACCTCTTTTGGAGGTTGGATTTTCTGATATTGTACTTGCATTTTTAGTTTCAAGGAATATAGTCATGTTGTTGCTATGATGTAACAATTTTTTCAATGAATAAAATGATACTTTGATTTGTTACATTTGAGTTAGTTTAGGGAAGACTCATTCAAGGGGGGCCACTTGGTGAGAATTCCATCAATTTAGTTTAGTAGTTACTTTTATGTTCAATAATTAGTTACGATCTTAATAGTTGTTTGTTCTTGCAACCATTGGAACTTCATTCTGTGTATGTTCCTATAGCCAAGGCAGATAGAGTAGCTTCCTGTCTGTTTGCTGATATTTCTATTTTTTTCATTCATTTTAGTTTAGTTTAGTCATTGATTCATGCTTAGTACTTATGCCAATTCCTTTCAAGCATTTTACTTTCAGTATTGTTTCTGTGTGAACCCTTTTCCTAGTACCTGCAAAACAACATGAATAAACAAGTTAGACAAGGAATTACAAGCTAAAAGAAGGATTCCCCATGAAATTCATTTACAAATCAAACTAAGAATAAAAATATTGAAGAACACAATGTAAATGATAAAACAAGATGAAATCCTAATTAGATATGCAAACTCTCAATCCCATGGGGGAATTGGTGCCAATTTGATGTGGAAATTTGGCCCTTTCCCAATCCCTAAGATGCAAGATTTGAATGTTGAAGAGATTGATGATCCACTTTTGATGAAAATGTGAGAACTCCAAGCCAAATTTGCAAAAATCCTAGCTAAGAATTCTAATGATGGATGAAGATGGCTAAGTATTTTAGCATGGTAACTTTGCAATGTTTGTGGATAATAAAATGAGGAGAGGAGCTCTTCATTTATAGGATTTCAAGATGGATGAATGTCCAAATTTGAGCAATGTGGGACTAACATTCATCCAATAATATGGTGCCACTTGTCAAGCTATGAATGGATGATGGATGTCAAAGATTTGGGGTTTGTGCCAATAAATGCCAATATTTGAAATTCAAACTTGTTGAAATGACATGTAAGAGGGAAGGGAAAATGCAATAAATGCCACTTGGCTCAAGGCAAAGGACATGTAAGAGTTTTTAAATGCATTGTTGGATGTACATGTTGACTTGAAATTTTTGAATTCAAATTGAGAGAATATTCCAAAGAGATGCCTTGTGAGGAAAATAGGGATTTAATAAATGAATTAAATCTATTTTCATGTGCAACTTGCATTATCTAGAGGATGTGACATGAGATTAGATTAAATTAATCAAGGTTTAATTAATTTAATGGGAGATTAGCTGATGTGACTTATTTGATTTAGATTTATGGATTTATTTAAATCAGATAAGAGAGGAATATGATAAAAGGTTAATTAAATAAAGATTTTGATTTATTTAATTAAAAGGGATGGTGTTAGATTAAATCAAATAAGGTTTTAATTTATTTAATTTAATAGATAGACTTTAGAGATTTAATCAAATAAATTGATTATTTAATTAAATAGGGATAATTAGATAAGATGGATTGATTTAATTAACAAAAGAGATGGACTTAATTAAACAAGATGATTTGTTTAATTAAGAGAAGAGTGTTGATGAATTTAATCGGATAGGGGAATTTGATTAAACGGTTAGACCGAGGAATGATTTAGGAAGAAAATGATGTTAGTAAGTCAAGATTAGGTGCACAATGTCAATCAGTACATTTTCGATATCTACATTTTGCCCCTCTTTGAAGTAATGCACTCGTTGCGTTGGTTCAAAGAATAAGCGATCTCGATCAAAGCCAAAAAAAAAAATTGATATTCAAAAGCTTGGCCCACTGCTGTATGGCAAGAGAACATGCCATTATAATGCCCCCTCGAGAGATCAGACAAAAATTTCCATTTTTTGGGTGATCTTGTGAAAAAAAAGAGACAAAGTGCCCGACAGGTCCAAAAGGGGTTCAGGATGCTAAAAATGTGTCTAAACACAATAAATCGATGAAAAACAAGCCTCAAACAGACAAAAACAAGTTTGGGGGTCCCAAACCCTAACAGTACAGTCCCAGAGGGTCAAAAACTCTAGTTTTTAGGCTTAAAAGGGGCCCAAGGGGTCATTTTCAAATCATTTTCACACACCTCCGCTAGCGAACCTTGAGATTTGAGCTCTGACCTCCTGACGGTATGGCACAACAATAGCTTCCTCTACACATTTTGGATCGAGTTCGGACCTACCAGCGGCCTCCTGGCATCGGTGCCTCGGTATGTGGTCCTGACTCTTCGTTTTTTCATTTTAGTGCATTTATTACGTGTTTTAGGAAGAGCTCGCCTCCAGCGGTGCTATTATAGCGCCGCTTGGTATTTAAACTGCACCGCTAATCTCCTTTTTACGCCACAGCGGTGTAGTTAGGAATTTAGAAATTCCACCACTAGGCTTGAGCTTGGCTTGGACTCGCGGGCCAGTTTGAGAAAAGTGTGCCACGGTGGCGCCCTTTTCAAGAAAACTGCGATGCTAAGGGTGAAAGTGCATTGCGGCGGTGCTTTTTCGCAAAATGTTGAGTCCAGCGTCGAAGTTTGAGAAAACTCAAACTGTGACGCCTTCACAAACTACGCTGCTGGGAACCAGTTTGAGGTATTAGGTCAGGAATTTTTCCAAGAAATTTAACATGCCAACTTTGCTGATGCAGGATGGGCCTAGGGAGCTCTATTCTCGGGAGCACTGGTCGCGGGATTTGGCGATTGTTCTTCAGAGTCTTAGCGACAGAGACCAGGATCGGCTGAGAGCTGTGGAACTATGGCACATTGCCTATGTGGCACCCGTGCGTACACACCTTGGGATGTTGTCAGCGCTGGCAGAGCGGTGGCACAGCGAGACATCGTCCTTTCATCTTCCCACTAGTGAGGTGACTGTCACATTGGAGGACATCTGGCAGATTTTGCGATTGCCCATTCATGGTAGCCGGGTGATATATGACATGGAGGAGGGATGTTCCTGCTGCTCCTGAGTCCTCGCCATTCTGGACATCATTTACTACGAGGGGCATATCAAGCTAGAGAGGTACCGAGTTATAGCACCTCCCTTCCGTTGGGCGATTGTGGCAATCATTTCTGGCTTGGTTGCCCCAGACCGACGAGGGCGGTACTTCAGTCCTGGATGGGGATATTGCTAGGAGAGGATGGTTTGAGATAAACCAATTTGATTCATGTGGGGGCCCATCCTTTTGGCCTCACTCTATAAGGACTTGCACGAGTACGTGTATGCTAATGGCAGGGCGCTGAGAGCCGGAGTTACTTTGTTGCATGTCTGGGTGTGGGAGCACATTTTTGTGCTACGTCCACGAGTGGTTCCAGTTTCAATGGGGGCAGAGGATGCCCTTGTGGCTCAGTATAGAGGCGATGTGTCCTTTACACACACTGGGGAGCATGGGATCCCCTACTGGAGGCGGATCATAGATGAGATGCTCATTTTCACTTGGAGACCATACCTCGGTCAGCCTGGATGGGCTGACGATGCAGACCAGCTCTTCTATTGTCGCCAGGATAGATTCATGCAGGGCTAAGAGCACACCATGATAGAGAGGTACCTGCCTGGGCATGTATTACGTTAGTTTGGAGAGCCGCAGGACTGGCCGGATGACGGCTATGTGGTTGTGTTCGCGCGCAGCATGACACAGGTGGCATGGGGGCCAGGCATTCCTACCGCATAGGCAGTTGACAGTTTCTGGCACTTGGTGGCCTGACCTTGGGCCTACAATTAGGGATTGGAAGATTCGGGCATGACACAAGCATACAGGGACTGGTTCATACCTCCTCTCTGGTTGACTGTTCTAGGGGAGGACCCAGAGGCACACAAGGTCAAAGGTAGGGGCAGAGGACAATTGCGAGGTTGAGGTCCAAGGATGGAGATCCGTCGAGACCCACCAAAGGTGCCCCTAATTCCACCAGGTCATGGGGATGTCCCCATGTAGGACCAGCAGCAGGATCCGCCCATCCCACCAGCACGAGCAGAGGGTGAGGACCAAGCACGGGCACAGCTGGCAAGGCAGGCAGGCGCACAGGATGCCCTGACTTTGTAGTTACAAGCATAGATGTAGGCATTGATGGCCGAGAGAGACCAAGCCTGAGCTAAGAGGGACCAGGCACGGGCCGAGAGGGACCAGGCCATACAACATAAACAGGCTGCAGAGCTATAGGCAGTGACAGAGCTAGGCCGCAGGCAGCAGATGGAGAGTATGACAGCCTCCTCATCTCAGGGTACAGTGTCAGTGAGATCTTATAGAGAGGCCATTCGAGAGGTAGAGTATTACCATCGGGCCTACCACGACCATGTACCTAGAGCAGCTTGGGTTCCCGAGTACTCAGAGCGGGCCAATCAGAGACCACCGGAGGGTCACGATGACAGGGGCGAGGGTAGCATCCATGGAGATCGAGGTTGATCAGGATTTTATGATGTACCCCTTTTGTACTTTACGGGCTAATTTTTGATAGCCCGATGGGAATTTTTGTATTGATTGACACATATGTACAGTGATTCGATTATTCTTTTGTATTATGACAGTTGATATATGACATGAGCTGATTTTGATGTGATGCAATGTGTACCTTTGTCTATGCATGTATGCTTTATTTATGTTCTGGATGCATTTATTTCTAATGGTGTTTATGCAATGATTATGACCTATGATATGATGTGCAATGGTGTCTAACCATATGATGATTTATTTTATGCAAATGTGATATGTGAAATGATTTATGGTATATGTAATGACGTATTAAAAAAAAATGCTTATA
The DNA here is from genome assembly GCA_007258455.2 of Sequoia sempervirens. NCBI lineage: Eukaryota > Viridiplantae > Streptophyta > Pinopsida > Cupressales > Cupressaceae > Sequoia > Sequoia sempervirens. The sequence continues at coordinate 29,897 of VDFB02363956.1, read as the reverse complement.
TGTAAGATGATCTATGATGTGATGGATGTGATGTGATGCGATGGTCGTGATATGATGCTTAATGCCTAATGAATTTGAGATGCTTAGATTAACAAATGTTATTAACCTAAATGATCATGTATGTAATGATATATCTAATGACTTTAAATGCTTATGTGCCTATTGCTTATGATTATGCCCTAAATGATTATGGAATGATTCTGTAGATATTTATGTGATGATTTAGATGGTAATGTCATGAGATGCCACATGATGGGTGAATGCAATGTCATGAATGCACCTATTTAAAATGTGATGTGTATGTTTCCTATATGATATGCTTATGTAATGATTTCTATATGATATGTTTGTGCAATATGCTAATGATTTGTGGATGCAAGATTAATGATGGTGATGGTGATGGTGATCAATTGTCATAGTACCTTGTTAGCGTAATTAGTAAGAAAAGAAGAAATCATTTCAACAAGACACATGATGACACAAATGCAAATGATGATGATGATGATGATGATTTACTTGCCGAGGAATTGGGATTTTCAAAGGGCCAAATTTTCTTATGTTTGATAACACACATGGTACGATGCATCAAGGTATAGCAAACCAGGATGGCGTGGTACCTAGTGTGATGGACTTTGACTCAACAATCAGATAGGAGTATTCTTATTCACACCTGACATACGGAAACCTTGCTAGGATGCACTTCAGGAGTTTTAGACACCTCAGACCAAAACACGGAAAGGTAAACCTATCCCTGTAATAGTCAACAAGTTGTTGTAGACTTCTTCCGTATATACCTAACAAAGCAAGTATTCGCCGAGCCTATATTACAAGAACATCCAACAAGCACAGCAGACAAAAAGATAACAATCATTTCCTCATTCCTATTTCTCTAAATCCGTTGTTTTGGGATATCATCGAGATGTCCTTGGAATGAGCACAAATAAGATAAGTCAAAAGAAGAAGACCAAGTAAACAAACAAACTGATGCTCTTCAATACCGCTAACAGAAAAGGGATATGTTTTCTAAGGATTACGAATGAAACTTATTGCCAAAAGATAATGCCCATTGTAGGAAGGATTCATCCTAGGACATGTTAGTGGATGGCGGCACGTCATTTCGTTTATGAGGGATGATTGATATGGGACCAATTTAGATGATGATTGTTATGAATACAAAGAGATAACCAGCTTGTTTACGTATTGACTTAGACTTTAGACTTGACATTTTGAGTTCTACCTTTAGACTGCTAGGCTTGTTTCTGATTGTTTCACCAAAGGTTGAAGGTGATTATTAGTTTATTATGAGTGGTACTTATTGTAGGTGTAAGCGAGATGAAGCAGATGGATTTTTCTGAATATTTGGATGTTTTTGTTGTTTTTTAATATGTTTTGAGGTTGTTTTTGGTATTTTTTGAGATTTTCAAATGTTTTGGGGATTTTCTGAGATTTTGACCAAGAGACTAACCTAAAGACCTATCCTAGGGGCCTCGGGGGCTGATCAATAGATTATCCTTGCCTACATTATACACGTAGAGACCCTTTTATGAAATTGGTCCCATATCAATAGTATGTGAGCACCTTTTAAAATCTGCAAACACTACACCTCAAGCATGGGTTAATGATTTACAAATCCATCAAAATACTCCTATGAAATAATGCAAAATGCTTCCTAACATGATAACAAAACAAACTAAACTAAAAGCATGAAGAATACATAATGCACACTTATCTCATAGTGGATTGGTGCTACTTTGATGTGAAAAGTAGCCCTTTCCCAACCCTTGATTAAGCTCCATGATATGATATGTTGATGATCAAGATGATGGATGGGAAAAATCAGTTCTTCAATGAAGAGTGACTTTGCATAAGCTTTTTGGATGAAATTGTGGAGGATTTGCTCAAAGACGAAGCTTCTATTTAAGGATTTTCAAAATGCCAAGTGTTGAAGAGGGACCAATGTGGGACTAAGATTGGACCAATGAAAGGACACTTGTCATCATGTGAGTGGTTGATGCATGTGCAAGATTTGGGAAATGTGCCCATGAGAGGGAAAATTTGAATTCAAATTCTACAATAAATGTTGAGTTTGACCTTGGAAGGGGACATGTAAGAGACATGTAAGGCCTCATAAATGCTCTGTTGGGTGTACATGTCCACTTGGGGGGAGATTCAAACTTGGAGAATATTCTCCCTTTATGCCAAGTTGAAAATAAAGATTTTGATAAATCAATTAAATGCAATTTCATGTGCAAGTGGCCAAAACTAGAGAATGCAAGTGGTTAGGATGTGACATGCATTAGATTAGATTTAATTAGGATTAATTAGCTAGGATGATGATTAGGGTATTTGAACTTTTATGATTTAAATACTTGATTTATTTAAATCAGAAAAGGATGAAATATAGATTGGATTTAATTAAATAAATGTTTGATTTATTTAATTAAAGGAATGATGTTTGATTTATTTGATTAAAGGGATGATGTTAATGTTTTATTTAATTTTGAATGAATGACCTTAGGAGATGGGAATTAATGAAATTACCTGATAAATGAATGAAGGTGAATCTAATCAATCGATGAATGGACCTAATGTGAAATCTAGTTTAGTTAATGAATGAGCCTAATCAAATGCAGAATGTTAATTTTGCATGTCTACAGTTTCCTTTTGAGTTATCACATAAGAATGACTGCAGCTGAATCCTAGTCCAAAAACAGTGTTGACCCATTTCAATTTCATGTCCCTAGGTTGATAATGAAATGAACCTTCATGATGAGCAAGATAACTACTTAGTGCAGATATTTAATCTCTAAGTTATAGTTTTAAGGGCTTAGTTATTGACCCATTAGAGGAGGCCAATAGTGAGTTGATGCGAGATGAAGTGCGGAATAGAGTTGAGTGTTGTGATGTGAAATTAAGTGCAGAGTTGTGAAATGTAGTGTGAGCTATAATGCAAGATTGCTAAATGATCTTAATCTCTTGAAAGTTGTGAATATTGTTGGAGCCATTGTGGTGGATTCTCTGTTGCATTCAGATCATGTTCTCTATGTAACATTCTATCTTATTTCATCTTTCTATTTTGGTAGTGAGCCTGGGCTATGAGCCTTTCTGGACAGTGTGTCATATTCTGACAGTGAGCCTCTTTGTACCAATTTTGAAATTAATTATATTGTGAGCTAATCCTCATCATTGTTTTTCCCCCTAGGGTTTTCCATGTAAATCTGGTGTTCTCTTGTGTATGGTGTTGTTGTTTCAGTTTATATTATCTACATTTCATGTTTAAACATTATAACATATTAAAGGCTTAATGAATGCATGTGGATTTGATTACTATTGAGGGTTTTGATGTTTTAATTAGATACAACTAATTCACCCCCCCCTCTTAGTTATCTTGTTCATTCAATAATTGGTATTAGAGCGAGGTTCCTTTGAGAAAATATTGACCACTTGAGGTAGATTTGAGATGGAAAACAAGAAGGATATCCCTATGTTTGATGGCAGAGACTTCATTATGGAAGGTTAAGATGGAAGGCTATATGGTTTACCTTGGATTTGATGTCGCATAGGAAGTAAAGACTACATATACCATACCTACAAATGGACCAAGCACAAGTGATGAAATCAATTCCTATGAAACAAATGGTAAAGCAAGGTTTGTTCTTTTGAGTAGTCTTGCAAATTTTGAATTAGTGAAAATTATGAATTTGAAAAATGCTAAAGAAATTTTGGATAAGCTAGAGAGTATTTATGAAGGAGATGATAAGATTAAACAAGCTAAGATGTAGAATTTTAAAACACAATTTGAGAACTTGCAAATGTTTGAAGATGAAACAATTACAAGTTACATGCAAAGGATTGATGAACTTCTTAGTGCAATGAGAGGTCTATTGGAAGTTGGAAGTTTGTCGTTGATGATGCAACTGTATTGGGATGGGTGACCTCCTGGGAAGGCTCGGTGCTTCACCTTTGTGAGCATCACCTAGATGTAATGAGTGCTAAGTGGACCATTCATTATCATGAGAGATGGATTCTTGTGAACCACTACTCGTGAAACATGGATCAATGAGTTTGACTCAAAACTACACAGTTAAATCCTGATAGCAATATCATTATTTGACACGTTGTGGAAAACACCTCCTACTTATCAATTGATGATTTTAAGGGGCTATATAATGAATGGTTCATAAGGAACAACACTTGTTGAAGGTTATGCAAATGGGGATGCAAGCTAATTTTGATTAACCTTGCAGAAAACTCTATGGTTAAGCGCACTTGAGCTAGAGTAGGACTAGGATGGGTGACCTACCAGGAAGGCCCAATGCTTCACCTTTGTGAGAATCACCTAAATGAAATGAATGCTAAGTGGACCATTCATTATCATGAGAGATGGGTTCTTTTGAACCACTACTCATGAAACATGGGTCAATGAGTTTGACTCGAAACTACACGTTTGAATCCTAATAGCAATATCATAATTTGACACATTGTGGAAAATACCTCCTACTTATCAATTGATGATGCAATTTGAAAACATGAGCATGATGTGTACATACATTGGTTGATCTAGTGTTGTCATTGATGTCAACATTGTAATGATCATCCTAGCATAATAGGAAAGTATTTTTGGTGACCTTTTGTAGAGTATCAGTTTATCTGAAAAGCATGGTTTATTAGGAATTTGGTTTAGTGTTTCCCTTGTCAGTATTGTGGTCTAGTGCGTCAGTATTTGGGTTCGCACTTCACTATACATTGGTATAATCTTCTACAATCATAACTATGATTTTGAATCCATCAAATGGTGTAGCGTTCAAGTTTTTGTGACATTTTGTATAGTTTCCATAAAGATATGAATAATATTGTGTGGCTCTATATATTGCAGTTATCCTCTAAATAGTTTACCAGTGTGGGAGATTCTATGAGTAGATGCATGAATTTGAGTCCATGAAATGTGGAAGTTTTTTCCTTAGCCAAAATCCTGAAATCAGGTTCAACAAAATGAGATCCCATTTTTTAATAAATAGGATCTCGTTTAGGTTCAGGGCTCCAAGCCAAAAACGAGATCTCATTTTTTAAAAAATGGGATCCTATTTCATAAAAATATATTTTTTTATGCTTTTATGAAACCGGATCCCATTTTATAACAAGATCCCATTTTTAAAAAAATGGGATCCCGTTTCATAAAAGCATAAAAAATTAAAAAACGGGATCTCATTTTTTTTTAAATGGGATCTCGTTTTGAAAACAGTATCCCATTTGATAAAAGCATAAAAAATTGAGACGGGATCCCATTTTTAAAATTTGAATTTATGGTTGGGTTTTTGTTTTGTTTTTTAGTTTGAAAAAAGGCTTGGGGACCTGAACCTAAGCTTTGGACTTGGTTTGACCTGTAACTTGAAGGTCATGTCAATGTCACAAGAAAATAGTGACTTTGGACATATGTCTAAAGACCTTTTTTGTAGAATTTTTTGATGAAATTAAAGCCCATTATAGATGAGACAACGTAGATTCCAAATATATAAAAAAATTACAATTGGAATTTTTTTCTATTTTTCAATTAATTTCTAATGAAATTGGTCCATAAACTTAAAATATCGTGGCTTTTTAGTATTTTAATAACTTTTTATTAAAATAATTTCTTGAAAAATGAATTGTACGAAAACATACTTTAGACAATTCTTTTCAATTTGAAAAAAAATAAAAAAATAATAAGTTTAGGTCATCTTATGCGTAATGTACATGATGATTTTTCAAAACAACAAATATGGCCAATAGAAATCAACAAAAAAAAACTAAATAAAAAATTACAAAAAACATATTGAAAACATGATTCAGTGAGTTACAAATCTTTTCCCAAAAGGATTTTGAAAAATACGACTATTTAGGTCAAAATATGGATGATATACACATGCATGGTATGGTTAAAAAAAAGTGACTTTTAAATAGTGGCTTTTAAAAATTCCTATTGAAAATCAATTTGTATCATCTGGGTATTAAAATAAATTACATATTTGGAAACTAGACTCTGAGTACTACATTTTATGATCACTGACCTTTTTAAGATTACATCTCTGAGTGCTTCAAATTTTAAGGTCAAATGTAACAAATTATAAAAAATTAGGGGAAACACTTCCACTTTTTGGCCAAAAAGTGGACTCAACTTCTTTCACACCACCCCTACACTTCTTTGCAAATAATTATTCTTGTGATGATGAAGATAAGCTAATGAATTTTAGTGGAATAAGAATTCAATAGGAGATTGAACTTTGAGGTAGCATGATTGATGAGATTGCATGAGCTCTTGAAGACTTTATGTTTAGGTCTATTTTGGGCTGACCTAACATGGTTAATGTTTTGTGGAGAATAATCAAGCAACTTTATTTTATGTGGGATTTATATTTAGGTCTATTCTGACCTATCTTGATATAAAATGAGTGTTGAATTTAGGTGCTAAGCATGGATGAATTACTTTGAGGATGACATGTTTAGTTTTTGTGTGCTACTTCTAATTAGGCTAACCTAATTGAATTTTCACCTGATGTGGGTATATATATGAGATCATTACTAAGTTTTTTGTGTGGTGTGGAGAAGAAAGAGAGAGAGAGAGAGAAAGAGAGAGAGAGAGAGCAAGGTGAGTGAGAAGAATGGTGTAGAAAAGTGTGAAAGGAATAATGATATGAGAATGTGGTAGAGCAAAGCAGATTTATGACATGTATGGTGAATCACCTACATGTGTGGGATGTAGTGATAAGCAGATTGTGTGAAGATATTTTTTATACCTCAATGGAATTATAATTTGGTATATTATAGATGCTATTGTATCAATTCAAATAGGCAATGTTTCCAACCCTTCTTTGTTCTTACTCAGTGGGTTGTGAGCTCTTTTTTGGACAGTGTGTCCTGGTAGTGAGCCTTTGTAATATGTTATATCTAGATATAATATATTGTGAGCTAACCCTCCGCATGGTTTTTTCCTTTTTGGGTTTTCCACGTAAAAATACAAGTGTTCATGTGTCATGTGATTATGTGGTTGTATTCATGCTTTCTTTCTTTATTATAGGTATTTCTATTCAATTAATTGGATGGGTTGTTTTTAATTGGTTTAGAGGAATACTAATTCACCCCCCCCTCATTATTTTGGGTGTTCAACAATTGGTATCAGAGCATGGTTCCCTAGAAGGAGCTTGACCACTTTGGGAAGATCTTGGAGTTTGAACATATGGCTGATAGGAAGTATGCTACTCCTTTGAAAGAAATTTATGCAATTGAATACATAGAAGAAGATTGTATGCTAGAAAAGGATGAAGAACTCAAAACTACACTTGAAGATCTTAACAAAATTGAAAATGAGAATGGAAATATAAAGGAAAATCTAAATGAGGAAAAAAAATGCTTCAAGAAGTTGAGAGAGCGGATCAAGAAATTTAGAGAAAGACATAGAGAAGTTAATGAACAACTGAAGAAAGCAAATGAAGACATCACCAGACTCAAAATACAAATGGAAGAAAAGATGAAAACTAAGGATTTTCTGAATGCAGTGATACAAAGCAAGACTAATGAATGCACTAGACTTGAACAGGAGGTGGTAAATCTAAGAGTGGATTTGGAGAAAGCAAGAATTCATGAGGATAAATTTAAGGCAAGTTTTATAATTCTTGATGAGCTAATTTCTAGAAAGAAAGCATCTAAAGATAAAGGTGGTTTGGGACTTGAAAGAGGAGAAATCTCTAAAGTAGAGACAGCTAGTACAAAGAAGATTAGTGAATCTAGAAAGATTGAAGGTAAAAGGAACTATGGGAAGTTTCAAAATCAAATAAGCAATGTTGGAAGACTCCCTATTAGACAACCAAATACACAAAGGTACCCATATTTTAATGGTGCTTCCTTTTCATGCAATAAATTTAGACATAAGGCTATAGAATGTAGAGGTAGAATGAATCAAAATGTTGGATCCTTTTCTGGAAAATGTTTTGCATGCAAGAAATTTAAACATAGAACTGTTGAGTGTAGAAGTCAAATGATGAATATATTTAATACTGATAGATATTTCAATGCCCAATATTATACATGCAATGTATTTGGACATGAGGCTAACCAGTGCATAACAAGATTGAATGGAGGTCAGATTGGTCAGAAAAAAATTGTATGCTACAATTGCAACAAACCTAGACATATTGCAAAATTTTGCAGAAGCAAGAACATAAGAAAGAATGAGCCTACAAAGAATGATGAACCAATCAAGAAATTTTATCTGAATGAAGTAAAGAAGGAATGGAAAGAGTATGGAGAAAGAAAGAAGAGATTGGGAACATGGGAGAATCTATACCTATCTCTAGTGCAAATGTTTCCTCTGGTAACTAACCCAGAGTTATGGCTTAAGGGGAGCTTTACTAAAAATCATATAGCCCCCTTGTTGAAATATTGTGTCATGGTTTGACACGAAGAGACGAGATGGAGAAAAATATTGTGGATCTATTGGTGAAAACTACTAGAGAAAATATTTTAATGCAGAAGTTTGCAAAGCTTCTGAAAGTTGATTGTGCATACAAGGTTTTGAATTTTACCAGCTTTTTATTTGAATAATTTATTGCTAAAATGGGTCAAATCAAGGAGTTAAAATTATGCTTTGGAAGAAAAATTTATTTCATTATATGCATGTAAAGGAGAAGTAAAGTGAAGAAGAAGAAGTGGAATAATTTGATGCATCTCCAATAGCAAATCATCAAAACCCTAATTTTTTCTAAGCAAGTTTAAGAGGTATTTTGTGTGCTCCTAGCTTTTTGAAAATTTTAGTTGAAATAATTTTAGATAATGGAAGGACTAAAGGTCATAAATGTATCAAAGAGACCGCAACCTGAACTGAAGAGGCATTCTTGAAAATTTCTATTAAAAGATCTAATGGATGCATTTTCTTGCACTCCCTTTGGAGTTTTACCAATTGAGGACATCAATGCTTACATTCATGGAAAAATAGAAAAAATTTCCATTAATGAAGTATGTGTTCTATGGACAAGAGAATTGGAAGGAAATAATGACACCTTAAAACCATAATACAAAACCCTAAATGAAAGGAAATTGGATGTATGGAGGAAGTTTCCACTATTTGAAGATAAAAATTACATCAAAATGGTATTAAGCATAATCCACAATGAATCCATTTGGTTTGATGGCGAGTACTCAATAACGAAGGAAGATATTAGTGATGTAAATAGTTTGTGGTCCTACAGACCAATTCCAAGATGAAAATCTATCAAGGTCAAGGACTTAATGAAGAAGATAGGTGCTACTCTTGAAGAAAAGGAATTCACCTTGAACATAATTAGGAATCTGGATATCTGGTATGCTACAAGGCTTATTGGACACAAAATTTGTTGAACAAATAATGACTATTCATTCTCTACCACTTTCGTTCACATTGCACATAAGATGATTGAATATGGCATTGATTATGATCTATGTGAGTTAATCCGACAACATTTGATGAAGAACCTTAAGGAAATCAAAAAGGGAAAAAAGCATACATTCATGTATGGTCCTTTGATAATATTTTTTCTTTTCTACTTCTTGAAGGAACTACCAATAATTGGGAAAGTGAAGTTGGAAAGTACAAAATAGGTTACACATCAGATAAGAAATCACATGAGAAACCTTGGTGGTGTGGATGCTCAAGACAATGGTCTTGCAACATTCTTTGGAATTGTCAATGCTAACCTATACCTGCTCAAACATGGACAAACCCAAGAGTATTAGTCATTTAGATAAGAAAAATAAGCATTCCCTATGAGATTCTTAAGCATGCTAAGAAGATGAAAACATGATCAAAATAACATGAAATCCTAATCTAAGCTACTCAAACCCCATCCAATAGGGAGATTGGTGTCACTTTGATGTGGAAAGTGGCCCTTTCCCAATCCCAATTTGATAAGCTCCAAGATGCTGATGAACAATGGTGATTTTGATGCAAAATGATAGTAGATTCAAGCTAACATGATATGAAAATGGATGAAAATGGATTTGATAAATGCCAATTTCCCTCAAAGGTAGTGATAGAAATTGGATGATTGATGGATGAAATGATCATAATGACTTTGCATGAGATCATGGATCCATATTGTGTAGAGAAAACATCTACTTATAGGATTCAAGGGTGGAAGAATGAGTGAATTTTGTGAATGTGGGACTAAACATAGGACCAATAAAATTGTGACACTTGTCACAAGGCTAATGGATGGAGGTGGTACACATTTTTGAGAATGTGTAGAGTTAAGGCATGTAGGTGGATGTGTAGGAGGATGTAAGAGAATTAAATGAATATGGTTGAAATGTAAGAGAATGTTGTTGAGGACAAGATGGCATGTTAATGAGGATGTAAGAGAAGTTAATGCGTTTGTAAGGGGCATTAAGGGCTTTGGAAGAAGCATTGAAAACCTTGTAATAAGTTTAAATGCCTTTGGGAGAGAAAGTCAACAAAAGGGGTTTTAAGGGAATATTCCTTAGAATATGCCTTTGTGAGGATAAATAAGGTAATTACTTATTTAAAAGAATTGATTTTCTTGTGCAATTTGGTTATTTGACTTGTAGGTGAAGGGGTGAGGGGGTGTAGGAGAATTAAAGGCATGTTAATGAGGATATAAGAGAATCTAATGCCTTTGGGAGGGAAAATCAACAAAAGGGGCTTTGTAAGAGGCTTAAATGCCTCTAGAAGAAGCATTGAAAACCTTGTAAGAGGTTTAAATGCCTTTGGGGGGGGAAATCAACAAAAGGACCTTTAAGGGAATATTCCCTAGAATATGTCTTTGTGAGGATAAACAGGGTAATTACTTATTTAAAAGAATTGATTTTCTTGTGCAACTCGGTTAGTTGACCAGGGGTTAACTTAACCAAGGGTGGGGTTAAAGGCTAGGGAAGTGGGTAATGGAGATTAGGGGGTAATTAGGTTAATTAATTTAGAATTAATTAATCTAAGTGGGATTAGGGGTAATTAGTTTAATTAATTCAAAATTAATTAATCTAAGTGGGATTAGGGGTAATTAGGTGAATTAATTTAAAATTAATTAATCTAAGTGGGATTAGGGGTTTTTAGGTTAATTAATTTAGAATTAATTAATCTAAGTGGGATTAGGGTAATTAGGTTAATTAATTTAGAATTAATTAATCTAAGTGGGATTAGGAGTTTTTATGATATTTATTATATAACTAGATATATTTAAGCAAATGAGAGGACATAGGGGGTTTAATTAAATAATTTGATTTATTTAATTAAATTAGATGAACATTAGTGAATTAATCTAATAAATTACTTTATTTGATTAATAGTAAAAAATGATGAATTTAAATAAATAATAAGATTTATTTATTAAATGGTTAGTGCAAAGGTGATTTAGGAGGAAGTGATGTTAATTAATCAGAATAAGGTGATTGGACTATTTGAGTGTCTACAAGAATGTTTTATATGAGAATGAATGAAAGGATAAGAATACCTAAGAGTGTGTTGGAAAGATTCTCATGAGACATTAATTTCTTTGTCTCTACTGACTTTTGCTTCATGGAAGCAATTGAGCCCAAAAATATTTAGATTTTTGAGTTGGATTATGAAGTAACTGAGGAAGAAGTTGTTCATTATGCAGAAGTGCTTTTAAGAAGCCCTAAAGACCTTAGCAGACTAGAATTAGAAGACAAGACTAGAAGTGAAGCATCCGACAGTTTTAGGAGATCAAGTAAGAAAAGAAAGAGCTATGCCATTCCCACGGTTGAAATTAAACAAGAAGTTGCAAAGCAAGAAGACACTAACATAGAAGAAGGAAGGATGTATGGAGATGATGCTCAACATGATCAGGAATTCATGGCTATAAGTGCATAAGACATGGATGAATTCATGAAAGCTTTATAAGAGGTAACTGCCAAAACAAGCATCAATTCATCATTTTCTACTATAGAAAATTTTAGAAACTTGGTTGATTCATTAAAATCATGTCTTTGGTTTAAAAGAACAAGCTAGAAGTGGACCAAATGCAAGGACAAGCTAGAAGTGGTTTAAAAGAACAAGCTAAAAGTGGACCAAATGCAAGGATTGTAGAGAAGAGTCTAGATAATATCAAAAGGAAAAGTGTAGATGCACATCACAGAGCTATGAAGGAATTGAAGGATGTACTCAAATTTGTGAAGAAGAACCACAAAACTTACTATCATACTACTTAAAATGGCCAAACAGCACACAAAGTATAAAGGATGTGATGAACTCAATTGAAACTCTTGAAAATAGGTTATGAAGCATATATTTATGATTTAGCAAGAGATGGGAACAATTAGAAATGGAATGGCATTATGCAGTTGCATGACAATTTATTTTCTTTACAAAATCAGAGGGAAGAAACAATCAAACAATATATGATGTTAAGGGACTTAGTGAAGATAAAGCATAATCCTATATTTAGTGCCCTTGTCAATGCTGATAAACTATCAAAAATAAATGTTAACCCCAATACTATGGAAGAAGGAGAAGAGTCTCTAATGGAACTTGAATTACAGTGAAAAAATCTTACAGAAGCAAAAATAATTTGGGAAGAAGGAAAATCTACTTGGTAGGATATTGTGAAGGAAGCTCAAAGGATCTACATCTTCAAATTGGTAAGTATTACCTTTATGCACATTACTAAGATTTTTGCATAAAATATTTTATTTTGGGAGAGTCAACATATATATATAAGGGAGGTATACTGAGCCTTTGCATGACCTTTTCCATTAATGTCAAAGGGGGAGAGATAGTGAAAAAAGCAATTTTTTCAATGCACTCGGGAAGTGTTAGTTACATTTTGGAGAAGATGGATAGAAAACCTTTTTGAGAGACAAGGTTATATGTGTAAGGGGGAGACAAGTTCTAAGCCAAGTCGTTGAAATTTTTTTTGGCATGCATGTTGCCATCAATGACAAAGGGGGATATTTTTGGAAATTGGAAGACTGCCATTGATGATGTAGTTTGGCAACATGAGCATGATGTGTACATACATTAGTAGATCCAGTGTTGTCATTGATTTCAAAATTGTAATGATCATCCTAGCGTAATAGGAAATTATTTTTGGTGACCTTCTGTAAAGTACAAATTGATCTAGAAAGCATGGTTTATCAAGAATTTGGCTAAGTGTTTCCTTTGTCAGTATTGTGGTCCAATGTGTTAGTATTTGGGTTCGCACTTCACCACAAATTGGTATAATCTTCTACAATCATAACTACAATTTTGAATCTATCAGATCGTGCAGCATTCAAGTTTTTGTGACATTTTGTATAGTTTCCAGAAAGATATGAATAATAGTGTGTAGCTCTATATATTGCAGTTATCTTCTAAACAGTGTACCAATGTGGGAGATTCTGAACTTCAGAAATAATTATTTTATCTTACAATAATGAAGATAAGCTAATGAATGATGGTTGAATAAGAATTTGATGGGAGATTAAGCTTTGAGGTAGCACGATTGATGAGATTGCATGAGCTCTTGAAGACTTTGTGTTTAGGCCTATTTTGGGCTGACCTAACATAGTTGATGTTTTGAGGAGAATAATTGAGAAACTCTATTTTATGTGGGATTTATATTTAGGTTCATTCCAACCTATCTTGATGTAAATTGAGTGTTGAATTTAGGTGCTAAGCGTGGATGAAATAATTTGAGGATGACATGTTTAGTTTTTGTGTGTTACTTCTAATTAGGCCAACCTAATTGAAGTTTCACTTAATGTGGGTATATATATGAGATCATTACCGATTTTTTTATGTGGTGTGGAGAAGAAAGAGAGAGATCGAAGTGAGTGAGAAGAATAGTGTAGAAAAGTGTGAAAGGAATAATGACATGCAAATGTGGTAGAGAAAAGAAGATTTATGACATGTATGGTGAATCACCTACATTTATGGGATGCAATGGTAAGAAGATTGAAGATAATTTTGTACCGCAATGGAAATGTAATCTAGAATATGATAGATACTATTGTATTAGTTCAAATAGGCAGTTTTTCCAACCATTCTTTGTTCTTCCTTAGTGGGTTGTGAGCTCTTTTATAGACAGTGTGTCGTGGCAGTGAGCCTTTGTAGTATCTTATATCTAGATATAATATATTGTGAGCTAACCATCGTTGTGGTTTTTCCCTTTTGGGGTTTTCCATGTAAAAATACTAGTGTTCATTTTTCATGTGATTATGTGGTTGTATTCACTCTTTATTTCTTTATTATAGTCATTTCTATTCAATTAATTGGATGGGTTGTGTTTAATTGGTTTAGAGGAATAGTAATTCACCCCCCCCTTTTAGTATTTTGGGTGTTCAACAAGGTCTTGGCAAAAAATTCAAAGAACCTAAAGTGCTAAAGAAAATTCTCATAACTCTTCCTAATTCTTATGGTGAAAAGGTTCCTACTATTGAGGAAGTTGCAAATTTTAATACTTGCACTAGAGATCAATTGTATGGCACACTAACTACATTTGAAATGAGAAAAATTGGTTTGAATAATGGTGCAAAAGTGGATATTGCTTTCAAGGCTAGAAAATTATAAAAAAAATGAAGATTCAAATGGAGATGATTTTGATGATGTGCAAGCTAACTTTCTAAGAAGGATGAAAAAAGGAACCTGTAAGTACAAAGGTAAATTACTTTTCACATGTTTCAATTGTGGAAATATAGGTCACTATGCTTTGATATGTCCAAAAATAGTTGCAAACAATAAGAACAAGGAAAAAAAAGGAAAGATGATCAAGAAAAGTTATTTTGTTAGAGAAGATGCTAGTATTTTTTATGATGAATCTGATTATGGAAATATTGATGATAATGAATGTTTGTTCTTGGCTTTAAAAGATGAGTTTTTTTTCTAACTTTTAAATTTGTGTGAAGGAAAGTGCACTAGAGAAAAAGGATAAGACTAGAGGTACTTTGGTATTTGATTTTCATGTTATACAAGATAAGAAATATTGGGTTATTGATAGTGGTTACACAAATCATATGACTAGAGACAAGAGAAAGTTTGTTAAACTTGAAAAATATGATGGAGGACTTGTTAAATTTGGAGATGATTCAAGTGCTAAGATTTGTAGAATAGGTTCAATAAGTTTTGATGGTACACATAATACTAAAGATGTTTACTATGTTAAAGATTTAAGGCATAACCTCTTGAGTGTTGGACAAATGTGTAGAAAAGGGTACAATCTTATGTTTCAGGATGATGGATGTGAGATTAGAAAAGGGTCTAGAACTATGGTCCCTACTGAAGTAGAGGTAAATTTGTGTTTACTTTCTAAAGTTGAAACTAAAATAGTGAGTGAGGCATGCAAAGATGAATATTAGATGAAGGAAATGAAAGAAAAACTTATACAAATTGAGAAGAATCAGACACCTAAAAACAAGACCATAATTGGTAATAAGTGGGTATTCAAAATCCAACGGAATGAGAATGGAGAAGTGATAAGAAACAAGGCAAGGCTTGTGTGTAAGGGTTACTCACAAGTTGAAGGAATAGACTTTGAGGAGACAACTGCTTTGATGGCTAGAATGGAAGCAATCAAGATGTTTTTGGCATTTGCAACACACAAGGACTTTAAATTTTATTATATGGATGTGAATTCTTCTTTATTAAATGGAGAATTGGAAGAAGAAGTTTACATAGAACAACAGGAAGGATTTCAGTTGTCAGATAAACCTAATATGGTTTGCAAATTGAAGAAGGCATTATATTGATTGAAGCAAGTTCCTAGAGCTTGATATGCAAGGTTTGACAAGTATTTGATATAGAAAGGATTTAATAAAGGTGCCACAGATAGAAACCTTTACTTTAAGGTTGAGATAGATCAAATCTTAACAGTGGTTGTGTATGTTGATGACATAATTTTTGCAAGAAATGAAGCTATATGCAAGAAATTTTCAGAAGAGATGTAGAAAGAGTTTGAAGTGTCTATGTTTGGGGAGATGAATTTCTTCCTTGGGCTACAAATCAATCAAACAAATTAAGGAATATTCATTTCACAATAAAAGTATGTTAAAGAAATGTTGAAGAAGTTTGGAATGGAAGACTCCAAACCGATATGTACTCCTTTGGTTACTAGTTGCAAATTGAGTAAGGATCATGAATCTCCTAAGGCTAATAAGAGAAAGTATAAATCTATGATTGGTGGAATACTATACCTAACTACTACTAGATTAGATATCATGCGTGCAACTTGTCTTATGGCTAGATTTCAAGAAGATCCTAAAGAGACACATGTTGTAGCAGTGAAGAGGATACTCAAATATTTGAAGGGCACTCCAGATTATGGCTTGTGGTATCCTAAGGATACTAATTTCATATTGATTGTTTACACAAATGTAGATTGGGTTGTTTGTGTGGATGATAGAAAAAGTAAAAGTGGTGGTGCATTCTTTCTTGGATGCATATTGGTATCATGGCTAAGTAAGAAATAAGATTCAATTTTTTTCTCTACTACTAGGCTGAGTCATTGGAGTAGCATCTTGTTACACACAAGTGTTGCAGATGAGGAAAACATTGAAGGATATCAAAGTGGTGTATGATGATCCTATTTCTATCTTTATTGATAATATAAGTGAGATCAATATTTCAAAGAAACAAATAATGCATTCAAGGACAACACATATTTCAATTAGATATCACTCTCTAAGAGAGAAGGTTATGGAGAATGAAGTGAAGCTTGAATATGTACCTATAAAGGATCAAATTATTGATATATTCACTAAGGCTCTTCCTAAGGATACTTTTGAGTATCTCCAGGAGAAGTTGGGGGTTATTTCCCCTCCTTTGAATTAGATGCATATGGATATGCATTATTCCAATGGATCTATGGATTCATTCTATGTCTAGACTAATGCTGGTGGCTACCTCTCAGGGGGAGTAGGTAGTGACATTGTTGTAGTATGGAGTGAGTGTTGTCATTTTGCAGAGGTTATTGATTTGGTTGGTGTATACTCCTAAGGGGGAGTATTTAGAGAAATAGAAATTATCTTGGTTCAATTTCAAATGGAGAGAACAATGTAAAACATTTTATCCTTTTCCATTGATTTTGAAGGGGGAGAGAGAATCATTTATAAAAAATCTATCTATATAGGGGGGGAGTGAAGAATGTGAAAAAGAAAAAGTTGAAAGGGGGAGAGATAGGGAGAGAATCTTGTAAGGAGGAGAGAGTGTGGGAATGTTATGTAGGTTGTCTAATATAAAGAGAAAGGAGAGTGTGCATGTTGTATTTGATGGTTTTTCACATCTTTTGTTACCATCAATGACAAAGGGGGGTATTGTTGCAAGTATGAAGGTGTTGTCATTGATGTCAAAAAGCTTGTGTTGTCATTGGTATCAATTATGTAGTGGTTGAGAAATATTGTTTCTTTGATTAGTTCCATTATGTTTTCATCAATTAAGTTACTATTATTAACCTCTAGTGTTGATTTGATAAGCTTTTGATCATGGTTGTGGTAGTGATAAAGATGTTGGGAATATTGAGAAAATTGATAAAAAAGAGGAAATAGGGTGTTGCAGAGGTGTTTTAATTTTTCTCCGCATTTCTTTTGGGTTGAAGATCTACTTGTGTTGTTCATATATGTTGGTTAGAAGTGTTAGGAGTTTCTATATCTAGAATTTGGGCTTTTGCATCAATGTGTAGAAGAAGTTACACTCACGAGTGTATGAACTAGATTTGCAATGTTGCTTACAGAGGTGTCTAGGAGAAATGTTTTTTCTTCATGTTTCTCCATAGTTGTGCTTCAAGACTTGTGATTCTAAAGGTGAATTTATGTTGATAGCTTACCTCATTCAAGTAGGTTTGAAGTTTTACACTTTGGAAGATGTTTTTTGAGCTATAGTATTTGATAGTGTAGTTTGTGTATTGGGCTTGTACATTCTAAAGGTGTGAGTTGGTGTAAGGAATTTGTTGAATCTTAGGTGGTTTATGGATTATTCTAGATTGTCTAGAAGTTTGGTGTGTGGTTTTCAATTCATCCTTGGATTTGAGGAAGCGTGTACTCCAAATTTTAATGGTTTTTTCATAGGTAATGGTGGACCTAGTGTTTACACAACATTCAAAGATGTTTAAGTATTGATGAAGGTGTAGCATGGTGTGTGAGTGTTGATTTGGGTCCCAATTCAGTTTTGTATTAGTCCACTTTCATTCCTATCCACCACAAGAATGCTTAGTGTTGACCTATTTTTGAATTTGTAAAGTGTAAGGTGTGTATAGTTGACTTGAAGATGCTTTTCAAGATTTGGATGGTATAAATGCAAGGTGAGTTGATGTGAGATGAAGTGTGGAATAGAGTTGAGTGTTGTGATATGAAATTAAGTACAGAGTTGCAAAATTCAATGCGAGCTATAATGCAAGATTGCTTAATGTAGTGAGATGAAGGTATCTTGATCTCTTGAAAGCTACAAGTGTTGTTGGAGCTATTGTGGTGGATTCTCTATTGCATTGAGATCAATGCTCTTTATGTAACATTTTATCTTCTTTCTATTCTAACAATGAGCCTGGGTTGTGAACCTTTCTAGACAATGTTTCCTATTCTGGTAGTGAGTCTCTTTGTACCAATTTTGTAATTACTTATATTGTGAGTTGATCCTCACCATGGTTTTACCCTCCTAGGGTTTTCCATGTAAATATGGTGTTCTCTTGTGTATGGTGTTGTTTCAGTTTATGTTATCTGCATTCCATGTTTAAACATTATAACAGATTAAGGGTTTAATGAATGCATGTGCATTTGATTACTATTGAGGGTTTTGATGTTTTAATTAGATGTAGCTAATTTCCCCCCCTCTCAATTTTCTTTTTCATTCAACAAAAATATCTCCTACACCAAATTTATATAAATAAAAAATTTAAAAATAGAGTTCCACTATTATTTAAGTATATGTAAATTTACTTTTAAAAGTAGCCAAACAAATTAATAAATGATTAAGTTACAAATGTACACAATCTTGTACATGCACGATATAAATATATACATACATACCATTTTTAATAAGTCCTAAAATATGGTCATAATCAATTGAAAATAAAGGAATGTCTTCAAAGCTTTCATCTTCATCTTCACCTTCATTGTATGTGTCACTAACATTTAGTGGCACCAAATTCCATCCATTGACATATCCTTGTTGTTGGTTGTTGCATTCATCATAGTTTTCTAAAATGTGGTCATAACAAAAACATGAGTAATCCCTAGTTTGTAATGTCCACGGGAAACTAGTTGTATTCATGATAGAATGCAAAGATCTTTTTTTATCTACCCTCTTGCATCCATGCATTGATCTTCTATCCACACCTACAAAAAATATTTTTTCATTAAAAATATATAAATATAAATATATTCAAACTAAAATAAACAAATGTGAATGTACATTTATGTATATATAAAGATTTAAACTAAAACAATACATACCCAATATCTCCCAAAACACTATATGTGGAATATATTGGTTCATTATTGAAGATGTACTGGCCTCATTTGATGCAAAGTGTTTATGACACCATTCAACAATATCATGTGCATCTTTTATGTGATCTCCCCCATAATTCATTTGATGCTTTCTTAGATCACATTTGATGCAAGCTCATGTGCCATCATGTTCACCCTTTCCATGCCCACTCTCAAAGAAAATCTGATTATGTGGTATATTTTCATTTTGATGATATCTACATAGTGCATAAAATAGCCTTGATGATTTGAATTATGAAGCATATCCATCTGACCATACAAAATGCTTTTCAATTTTCACACCCCTTATTGCCAAATATTCAAAAAACTTCTTAAAGCAATGTTGTACAAATAGTGTGTCATGATCTTTTTCATCACTAATATAGAAGTGATATTCTTTCTTAATGACTTGTGCCTCAGATGTACTACCAAAACCATCCAAATCCATTTGTGCATGTCGATAACACACACGCACCATAATAGTGATCTACTGTAAAAAATAATATTGTGATTGAATATCTTTTTAATATACAAAAGAGTAATTCTCTACAAAGTTAACTACTGATAAAAGTTGTTCCAAGTGGGAAAGTATCTATTAATGTCTGAAACTGTTGTACTTTCCACTTAAAAAAAGCATGTTGTGTGTATGGTTGTATCAATTTATGGAAATTTTCCATAAGTGTTTCAATAGGTATCTCCTCTTCTACATAATCTAACTTTGTTTATTCTTTTCCACTTTTGGTATGAAACTTGATGTACTTGTAACTCTTACAATTTACCAAGTTTTTTAGATTGGTATCTTCATCTCTCATAGGAATTTTAGCTAAATTTCTATATGTTTCACAAAGTCCTTTTATGCAGCTTATTTGACTGGTTACATTATCATCATTCGATTTATCACATAGGATGGATGTTATGAATTGACTTGCTCGTCTAGGAGGTGCATTCTGAAAATTATCACTTTCTTCTCTAATCTTTTGAAACACCTAATAGTAGAAATAAAATTCACTATGATAATGACAAGAAGTTTCAAAAACCTTATTTGTCTTCACATAATATGGACTTAACCTTTCAAACATTGTTTCCCAATCTTTATATGTGGATTTGAATTACAAAACATCACATACATCTCATGTTGTGTTATGTCTATCCAATGTTTTGTATGCAATTCATTATTATTGGGACCAATCATGTATTTGATAACATATGTACTATTTAATGAAGGATATGTATGATCGTTCCAAAAGGTTGAGATCAAGTTCCTAAGAACATCTTGAATCCTGTCATATCAAGGAGCTCTACACATAATTGTCCAATTTATTTTTGAGGTACTATCATGCAGAACCTTTCTCCTTTTGACATAGTGTGTCAGTGTCTTTCTATTGAAACCAATCTCAATTGAAAGTGAAGAGATTTTTCTTTTTTGGCCATTTTTCACTTAAAATAGATTTCAACATCATTCTTCTTGAAATTTCCTTATCTATTGATCGAGATTGTTTCCTAGTGGAACCCAAAACTTTTAAAAAAAAATTAATATTATATTTTTCTTGGTGTGAATCTTTCCTCATTTTCATACTCATATCTACACCCAACAATTGTAATAGATCTTTTAGCTCATTACTAAGAATTACAATTGATAATAGTTGGGCTTGCTTGAGTGTATGAAGGTTATTACAATGAGTAATTATTTCCTTTGCAGTTTTGTTCATTGACCTCCTAGTACTATGTCTAGGTTGTTCAGCATAAAACTTCAATTTTTCTATATCCATTTGAAGTAAATGATCTAAATTTCTAAAAGATCTTTTTTCTCACCTTATTAGCTAGATTCATATGCTCATCCATGATGGTATATGGAAGTGATCTTGACCCCTCTCCAACATCCATTCCTTGCACTTGGTCCTCCTCCCTAACATCAACTATGTGTTCTTCAACCTCATTTACTCTGGTATCTAAATTTGGCTTGACTTCTACTTCAATTTATGTATGTTGAGCCCCTACACAAAAATAAATTGAATAAAATTAATATAAATAGAAATTAAAGGATGATTATAATGGATCGCTAGGTGGATCTTGACTATTTTAAATTAAGATGTAGTTTATACACTAAGTCTTGCAGGAAAAGGCTAACACTAGGTTGCTTAGGATAAATAGGAAGCATAAAATTTATTTTATCTTTAAGATATAATACTTGACCCTATGCACAAGATAAAAGGCACCAATCATACTTATTTTTCAATAATTCAATACACTTTTAACATGAACATTTGATTAGAAATAACTTTTATAAGTTAATGATCCATTGTAAATATATACAAGTATCATAATGCTATCAATTATGTATGTTTGATTCTTTCTACTTATACCTAACTTCATTTGCATTTATACATTATAAGCCATAAAAGTCTAAGGGGGAAATGATTTACATTTAAATATGAGGATCTTCCTTTGTAAGGGAAAATGGTTGGTCCTAAGGCAACCTTTTCATCTTTCAAGTGTGGGGCTAATGAAGGAAATTGCATGTTAGTTTCAAGAAAGGAAATTAAGGTTGTTATATGGAATAGTGTAAGTTAAGTTAATATCACTCTTAAATTTCTACATGGGGTGCATGGAATTGAATAATTTTGAGATAGGTTTGAAATAGAAAATTTGATGTTGATCAAGAGAAATAAATTAATGCTCCTATTTTTCTAGAGAGGGGCCTAGGTTTCTCAAATGAACTTAAAGGATATATGAATGCCAATTTAATTGGTGAGAACCTTGATAGTAAATTTAATTTATCTTCTACTACATAATTCTTCAATATTAATTAAAATGGAAGGTTAAAGGGATATGAAAGGAATAATATTGGGAGAGGCTCAAGTTTGGTATACCTTGTTTTCATCTATGATATCTTTGCAAGATTTCTTCACATAATCTATGTTCCTTTTCTATTGAATTCTATTGTGCACTCTTCTTTTGTCCTGTCCTTTTATTTCCCAACCCCTTTGTAAAATATCACTTGACAATTCTTTTGCTCTTCTCCTCCAAATCCTACCTTGTAGAACAAAAATACCTTTCACAATTCCTCTGATTTTCTCCTCCAAAGCCTACCCTATAGAACCAAAATATCCTTGACAATTCCTCTAAGTTTCTTTTGCTTATATAATGATTTACAAAAAAAAATGATTGCTAAATTTATGGATTGAAAGGATCTAAAAAAATCACATAGTTTCAATCATAAATTTAGCAACTGATTAGCATGCACTATGGAAAACTTAGAAAAATAAAAAACAATTACAAATATTAAAAAATAAAAACTTCCTAAATAATAAAAAATCAAAAACTACACCTAATTACAAATATTTAAAAAAAACCTTCCAAAAAACAAGAAATAGTCATTAAAGGGTTATTTTTATGAACCTTCATTTGAAGGTTGGGCATTAAATACCTTAACCTTCATTTGAAGGTGTTTTGAGGCCATGGTTTAGCAGCATCTAAGGGGGTTAATTTGGACCCCCCTTTGAATGAAGGGGGGTTCAAACAAAGGGGTGCCCCTTCGTGTGAACCCTCTTTATTCAAAAGGGGGTTCAAATGAAGGCCTCTTTTTTCACCTTCCCCTCCCCCATTTCAAAAATTATGCATTGTTTTGACTTTCGAAGCCTAGGAAGGAGGTGCAAATAGAGTCAACTTGATAAACCAAGTTGGAGGATTATAGCCTCGAAACGTTCTTTCCAACAACTATACATTTAATATATTTTGTTTTTATTTTTGAATTTTTTTAGTTTTACTAAACATAGGTTTTTCATCAAATATCAAGTTTGGTGAAAATACATTGTGGAAAAATAGTAAATTTGTGGATTTTTTTTGAAAAATATCTACACACTCGGTATTGATGTCCTCGCTCCAACAAAAAAATTTGAATTTCATACATACAAAAAAAGTTATGCAAGACTAAGTGCACCTATGTCTAAATTATAATTGGTTTGGCTTCAAAACTTAATTAAAAGAAAAATATTCAACAAAACGGTTTGAAATGAAAAGAATGCACTAGATATTGGTGTACCAACCTAAATTCAAAAAAATAAAAATTTTATTCTTTGTAGAAAAAAGTTATGCGAAACAAAGTACACATCACTTTTTAAAAATGTTGTTTACTATTAAAAACTAGTTATCAAAGGAGACACAAAAAAATTACAATTTAATTTCAATTTATTTTTTAAATATATATTTAAAATCTACAGATAAAATCTCACAAATCACTAGTTTGCATCATCTTCAAATTTCTAATAGTTTACCTGCTATAAGTGTCGAAAAGTGAAGATTTTGCTCAAAATGTTCATTTCAATGTCAAGTTTGGCCAAAAAGTGTAACCCATTATTATGGGATGACCCCACTTTAAAAATTGGTCCCTGGTAAGATAGGGGGACTAATATTCCCATGGGAATATGGGTCCTAGCCCTACCTTCTAGGATATTAAGTGTCAAGAGAAAAACATCAATTGCTTGCATTTATTCTTGAATGCTTGCAATCCTTCAAAAAATGGTAAAAATAAGCCTTGGAATGCATAATTTAGGAAATTATGAACTTAATTAGGTCCAATAAATTAAGGGGGGCAAAACATAATGTGAAATTATTAAGGGTGACAATTTTTGACACTACATTTAGTCCCTACTTTAGTGAGAGTATGAAATTATGCTCAGACTCACACTAAAGTAGAAAAATATGTCAAAAGGGGTCTGATTGTCCGAATATTGAAGAAACGGGATGAAAAAGGATTGAGGGGGGTGATTAAGCCCCTAGGATCTAAGATCCCATGGAAAATTAGCATAAGCATAAAGGAACACACTTGAAGTGCATCAATACAACATACACAACATATAATGTTAAAATGAAATGCAAAAGGAGGGTATGGACTAACAAGTTGTGTTATGTTAGGAACCACACCAAAGGTGTTCATGACTCACACAATATAAAAATTTGATATTTTCTAGACGAATCACAAACAAGAAGGCACATGGGCTAGTGAGAACTATCTTTCACTAGGTGACCCCCCAAGACAAGGATGAGAAATGCACTAGGTCTATTAAGTGTTTACCCATTAACAAGGTGGAAAAAAAAAGAGAAGCACACAAGGTCTAGTGAGGACCACTTTTCACTAGATGTGTACCCATAATAACCATACCAAGAGTCATACTCCCTGAAAACTCTGATAAGGTGCCACAAAATTATCAATATGTTATCCCAATGCTACACTAAGTTCAATGCTCATGAACAAAGTGGAGCAAAAATTTCAACGTCAACACATCACTTAGTCCAACACTCATGAACAAAGTGAAACAAAAATAATGCCAATGTATGCCCCACCTTAAAGAAATTGCTAAACACCATGTTGTGAGCAATTGCTTTAAAGTAGTAAAAATGATAAATTTTATGCTATAAAAGGTTGTGAGAGCCTATTTGGAAAGCCCAATTCCAATTATATGTTTCCAAATAAAGTTGCCTCGGGACAAGGGGTTGCCTCCAAATGCAATGCAACAAACATTTCAAAAGATAGATGCATAAGGGATCCACGAATATGGGGTCAGTATACATCTTTTCTATAGTGATACAATAGAGCTCAGAACTGACATCATTCCCCAAATACTCATGGAAAAATGAACACAATGGAGGAATGACACATAGAGAGAGAAGAAAAAAAATATTTTGGGTCAACATGGAAGAGACCTAAATGTCCCAATGCCTTACATCATCTCCAAAAGGAAAAGATAAGAAAGTTTACAACATATAGATGAATAGAGATACAAATAGAAGAATATGATGACATATATGTCTCCTTTGTATCCTTGTGCCAATAGAGTAACAAGGGCCATCCAAAAAAAACTCACAAACATAAATATATGCCAAGAAACACAATATGGGGGATCACATTATGTGAAAGAAAACAAAAATAACATAAAAAGAAATACATCACATGTGAACCGACCTTTAAAGCAAGTTGTTTGCATCCCAATATTGCTCATCATATATGAAAGGTATACAACTATCCAAGGGGACTACAACAAGTGTCATACTAGGAGCATCACCAGGTACAACACATGGTGGGTCTCTCTCATCAAGAGGATCATCATGGTTGCCCCCATCTAAATTCATAGCAGTTGAGAATAATAAATTCAACTCATTATGCACTTCATTAATTTTAGAAATCTCATCATCATCATCCAAATTAATCACAATGGAAGGTTTTATGATAATTGCAGTTGAATTTTCTTGTTTTGGTTCCATGTCTTGTTTTGGTGAGAGTTGTATTTCTTCTTGAGTTGTTTCCATAGGTGTTGGATTATCATGCACTATTTTGTTCTTTTCCTCCAACTGGCAAGCAATAGCACGACATCTATGCCTACACTCTTTAGCATTTTTGTTTCATTTTGTACAATTTTCAATTTGTGAAGGTGTATGAGTGGGTTTTTCAACCATTGACCTCTTTTCTTCCCTTAGGAGAGGAACTAAAGGGACCACCAAGGGTTGGGAAACCACTATCTCTTTAGGTCTATATACTTGCTTTGTTTTTTAATTCACAAAGGGAATTACACAATTGTCTCTTGGTCTCTTGAACAGTATAGGTAGAGTAACAAAAATATATTTTCCTTGGTTACTTAGAAGAGTTTTTGCTTCGGACATAGGTTCATCCACATCAATTGGGGTAGAAGGAATGATTGTAGACTTATCATTTTTAGGTGGGATATTGGTAAGGGGAAATTCAATTATGCGCTCTACCTTAAAATTTTGGTATGATTGGAAAAATAAATCCTCATGAGGCTTAATAGGTTCCATATGTTGAGGCCAAAAGAAATCTGAGGAAAATTTCCCATGGGAAGACAAAGGATTAAACCCACTATGATGGATTGCAAATATTTCATTTTCAAATGGGAATTTCAAGCACTTGTGAATAATTGATGTAATGACATCCATGGAGCAAAGCCATGGGTAACCTAACTTCACACGAATTAGTCTGACGTCGAGATGATGGAGAATGAGACATCTACTTTTTTGTTCCAACTTTAAGTAGGAGAGTGATTGAAGCTATCATAGTGTATGAGCAAAACCATCATGATTTTTTATTCATGCTTTTGATTATTCATAAGAATCTTGATAAAGTTCATTCACAAAAAAGAAGTTCCTCAATGATCACATTCTCTACACACATGAGATCAATGAGTATCCCAGTTGTGGTTGTAGATTAGGAAAATTCAAGGTTAAAGGCATTAATCAATAAAAATCAAACCCTAAAGACCTGAATTGACAATGAAGCACAATCCAACATAAAAACATAAAATAATAAAACAATGTTACTCAAGTCTTCATGCCATCGTTGAATGACCTCCATGTTGCTCTTCTCCATTTTGCTGAATATGGTTGACTGCCCTCTAATTTTGAGTATGTAAATAGGCCTAATGACAATGACAAGCAAAATGTTGAAGATAATGATAGCTAGAATCTACTTGCAGCATAAACTAAGTAGCATAAGATATAGATGTCAAAATGACAATGATGAATGTCTTTTATAAAAATCCAAATTGGGATGAAGGGCTAATATTGAATGATGATTTGACCTAAGAATCAATGGCCAAGATTGCTTAAGAAGCAATGAAATAGGGTTAGGGTAAAATTAGGTTAGAAATAGGACAAAGATAAGAATGGATGACTGAGATTGAATTATAAAATAATTCAATCAAAGGTTGAAATTAAATGAGGCAAGAAGAGATAAGGATGACACAGAAAAAGATGTGGTTGGAAAATCAAATAATTATAAAAAAATCATTTGATTTAAGAGGGAAAGTGATTTTTAAATAATTAAGTAATTATTCAATCAAAGAAGAAAAAAGAAAATTGACTTTCTAATTAAATAATTAGAAACAATTGTTTTAATTAGAAAGTAGAAGAAAAAGACAAATAAATAATTAAAATAATTATTTATTTGTGGAACGAAAAACCATGAAAAAACAAATAATTATAAAAAAAATCCTTTGATTTAAGAGGGAAAGTGATTTTTAAATAATTAAAGTAATTATTTAATCAAAGAAGAAAAAGGTAAATTGACTTTCTAATTAAATAATCAGAAACAATTATTTTAATTAGAAAGTAGAAGAAAAAGACAAATAAAAAATTAAAACAATTATTTATTTGTGGAAGGAAAAAGCAAGAATTAAATAAATAATATTTTTTTAATTCCAGAAGAAGAGGTTAATGAATAATTACATAATTGAAATAATTATTTAATTATAGTGGATTAAAAAAATGGCAGAACGGGGAGGAAGGCACACAGGACAGGGAGGGGATTTGTAGAGGCTTGAAGTGCAAAGATTTAGAGGAGATGGCATGTGGGATAGGCAGGAGGTTAGTGGAGCTCGGAGACAACAGCGGTGGGGAGATGAAATGGAATTCGTGGAACCCATGGAGTCTTTCAGGGAGAAGATTAATAAAGGGTGGAATGCGTATGGCGAGCAGGGGGCTCGGGGTTAGAATGGCGTTTATAGACCTCAGTGGGTGATGGAGAATGGCCAATGGGTGGATAAATGTTATCCAACACATAATATCCAACAGAGGGAGGACTGGATAAGGCAGAACCATTGGGCAAGAGCCATCTCCAATTCTGGGTGGGTAGCGAATGAAAATGCTCAGTCAAGAAAACAGGGGAGACAAGAGCCTTCATGGAGTTATCCAGGGCGATTTCCTTATAACAGGAACAGGTGGGGGGGAATGTGGGGGGGTGAAAAGCTACCGTTATACAGGTATTCACGTGGTAGGAAGGAAGAGTGGTCTGGGAAAGCGCCAAGTTCACATAGAACTCAGGCAAGGCAGTGGAGCCGAGTGGTGCTGAACGAGGATAGTCAGAGAGAAGAATGGAATCATGACAGAGGCAAAAAAATGGCGGCAGAGGAAAAGGATGATTCAAGGTGTGGTGGCACAGAGACTGGTATGCCCTTGAAAGAACCTAATCTTACTGTTTCATTGAAGATCGATTCAGTTAAGGAAACTAGGGTTTTGCTTAAAGATATAGGATTATTCATGAAGTGGGGCAGGGGTTATTCAAAAAATCATAAGGATATAAAAAATTGGTGTTTAGAAAAACTGGGATATAAGACTGTAGTCAGGGCTCTACAAGACAACTACTATTTGGTTACATTTCCAACACAGGAGGATAAGAATAAGGTCAGAAACTCAGGGCCCTATTTCATGGAAGGCTCAGAAATGCATTTTTTTGATTGGAGTCCTAACTTTGACTCTGGTAAACTGGTAATAGAGGAAAGTTACATTTGGTTACGATTATATAACCTACCTTCTGAATATTGGGCTGAAAATACGCTCAAGGTAATTGGAAGACATTTTGGAAAATTCAAATACTTAGATAAAGTCCAGGAGGATAGCTTGTGTGGCACATATTTTAGACTTTGTGTTGCAGTCTCGCAGAAAATGGTGCTCCCTACTATAGTAGAACTAGTTTTGGAGGGAGGATTTTGGAGGCAGGAAGTTATAAGGGAGGATAAGCTGACAATTTTCCCTAGGTGTAAATCGGCAGATCATGGCAGGGAGACTTGTTTGTTTTGGGTTGTAGCCAATGGAATTAATATGTATGAAACTATAGGAGATGCTCGATCAGCCAAAAATAATAAAGTCCCAATGGGTCTTCCTTTAACTGATATGGAAAAAGAATTAACGGACTCTATATGGCCTCTAGGTAGAGTAAGCAAGGAATATGGGGAGAATGATTGTCACTATTTGAATTTGCCTAATGAGGAGTTACGGGAAAGTTCTCAAATCGGTCAGTGTGCCCCAACAGAGGAGGCAATCACTTCTTTGATTGATAAGGAAAAGTTGGATGGTCTGTCACAGTCGGCAGAATTTCAAGATTCAAATAGGACAGCAGAAGGGGTTGGGGAGAGGCAATTGGAAACAATAGTTGAGGAGTGTGGCAGAAACATAGTTTTAGTCGGTAAGGAAGTAGATGAGATCAAAGAAGATCAGGGTTGGGGGAGCTAGGAATCTGAATCAGACTTGGATGAGAATTATGTGGACACTCAGATAGGTATAGTGGATGAAAGAGGAATAGAACAAGTACAATCAGATAAAAAAACCCCTAGAATGAGGTCTACTAAACAAAAAGGTCATAAATCTAATAAAGAAAAACTGGTTCTGGCGGGGCTTGCCAAAGGGCAAACTAAACTGAACCAAACGATTTTACGAAATGGGAAGGAACTATTCCTTCTTGAGGAGCCATGAGGGTCTTAAGTTGGAATGCTAGGGGCTTAAATGCCCCTAGCAAGTGGCATCTTTTTAGACGTCAAATGGATACTAGCAAACCAGATTTAGTGTTTGTACAGGAAACAAAGTGGAGTAGAGCGGAACAGGAAAATAGAATGAGTTTTTGGAGGGGCTAGGAAGGTGTTTTTGTGGAAGCAGAAGGAGCCTCGGGCGGATTAGGAGTA